>BQMZ01000432.1:0-167832 GCA_036984285.1 Chlamydomonas sp. KOR1
TGCCTGCAGGGGACCCTCCGTGGGGTGCGACGGTGGATGGAGGCACGGCAGCGTCCTGCTCGCCGTCAGGTGGGCGGCACGGCAGTACGGCAGTACAACAATACGACAGGACATAGCCACGGCACACAGCAGTCGCTGCCTGCGAACGACGTACTCATGTGCAGACTCCACAGGACCCCTGGTCGCCGCGCACATGCGAAGTAGTCCCAGACCGCCTGCGGATTGAAGATGGACACGAGATAGCCTCACACGCTGTCGCTGCACAGCCCGTTGAGTTGCGCACGTTGTACATGTCCCTGTTCCCTGAATCTCTGCATCCATGTTCCAGCTTGATGCAGTTGTCACGCGTGACACGTGGCCACTCCCAGCGCCAGACCCCGCAACAGCGCTCGTGCCCCGCACGCATGACACGTGACGTGACACGTGGCCACTTCCTGAGCTAGGCCCCACAACGGCGCTCCTGCCCATGCTCATCCCACCCTCCACACCCTCGCCACCTTGCAGGTGGCGACCTGGTGGCCACAAGCGTACTCCAGAACGACGTGGCGCCGCTGTTCGCCGACTCGTTCTGCCAGTTGTCCAGCAACTGGACTGGCAATGTGTGCTCCGGGACCGCCTGGCAGGGCATCACCTGCGACGACACGACACAGCAGGTGGGTGGTGAGGCAGAGCACGTGCCTTGGCACGTGCTGGCTGCCACGTGCCCAGCAGCTGGCCTGGCACGGTGTGCTCAGGGTTGGCCGAAATGTGCGACGACGCGTCACAGCAGGTGGGTGGTATGGCTGGCACGTGCCCCCGGCACGTTCCTGGCGGGCGGTGCAGCACGTGCGAGGACACGTGCTGCTGGCTGGGCGGTGATATGACACGCGTTTCGCCGCTTGCGACTGGTCGGGTACGGAGCGACCGGGTAGGGGACTCATCAAATACTGTGTCCCTCAAGCCATCTCCTTATGTTGTAGGTGCAATATACTTTACATGGAGCAAAATGCCCGGCTAGGTAGCATGGCCCATCTCCTTCCCAGTATTCTGTGTCCTTCCCCTGTTTCCCATGGGACCTTGGCGCGCCACTGGCGGCACGCGACTGCCGGTGGGGCTCCTCCGACAGCTACCCCATGCCGCCATCCTGGTTTGCCTGGACCACCCTGACTCTTACCCAACTCACCTGCATGTACGGTACCCTGGCAGGTGTTAGCATCAAACCCACCCAACCTGGCCGAGCTGCGGCCCTCACCCTTACTTACCTACCAACCGCACCCGTGCGTACCACACCCCATATGCAGGTGGTGGCTATCGAGCTGGACGACTGCCGCACAAGCACCATTGGCGCCACCCTCCCGCCCAACCTGGCCCAGCTGACGGCCCTCACGCGGCTCAGCCTTGCGGACAGCGGCCTCGGCGGCTCACTGCCGCCGCTGTGGTCGGACCTGGCTAACCTGGTGCACCTCAACCTGCCGAACAACGCGCTCGTGACGGGGGAGATACCGGAAGACTGGTCGTCGCTGGCGGCGCTGACGCTGTTGGACATCAGCGAAGCCAGCGTTACGGGGTGGGTGCGTGCCTACTGCCTAGTCGTAGCGCAATCTGCATCCCAGCATTCCGATTCCGATTTTGCTGCACCGAAACGGTGTCACGGCTTGCCCGCACTGTCCGTACATGTCACACGTAGCGGATGAGAGGCCTCGCCCCTTCCTCCCTGCTGCTAATCAAGCCTACCGCCGTGACGACCGCACCCCACACAACGGCCGCAACCCCGCCCTCCTCGCCTCCTTGCGCCAAGCTCTTCTCCTTCCAACCGCCCCCCTTTGCCCTGCCTCTGCTGCCCTTACCCACAGGGCCCTGCCCGCCAGCTGGGGCTACACCCTCACCAACCTGGAGGTCCTCCGAGCCACAGACCTTCCCCAGTTGGCCGCCACACTCCCCCCAGAGTGGGCCGGCCTCATCAATTTGAGGGAGCTGCAGTTGTCGGGCCCCCTGCTGTACGGCACGCTGCCGCCCGACTGGTCTTCCGTACAGGTGCTGACTAAGCTCCTGATTGCCGGCGACTCGACCGGAGTTTCGGAGCCGCTGCTGACTGGGAACTTCCCTGAAGACTGGTTCAACGGCACGGCAGGGATGTTCGACCTTGTGGTACGTACCGTTACTGCGTTTATTGCCGTAGAAAAGCAAGGTCGTCGCGAATTTGCAATTGTTGTCGCATCTGCAGTTAATGTGCGGGTGCAGCAGCCTCTGACGTTCGCCTCGCCGACTGCCGCGTGTTGCTGAATGCTGGATGTGCTGTGCGCCATTTTCGCAGAGCATCACCCTGCGGCACACGTACGTCACCGGCCCCGTGCCTGTGGACCTGTACGAGTGCACCAACCTAACGACCATCGACCTGGCGTACAACCACCTAACGGTAAGGTTGATTGTAATTGTTGCATCATCACTTATAGTTTCCCCTCGTCCTTATTCTTCTTCGCCGCGGTGGACGCGCTGGACAATCCGTCATATGCATGACAAACCCCAAGCTGCCCTTTGGTTCGCCCACTCAGGCGACGATAAATTTAGGTTACCCCATGTCATCAGAATGAGGGTATCCATTCTCACCAGCTCTGCTTTCCCCCGCAGGGCACCCTCCCTGCCCTGTACGGCAATCTGGCTGCCACACTGACCTACCTGGACCTGTCGCAAAACTGGCTGTCGGTGGGTGATCATCCGCGTGTGTGGCTTTGGACTAATGGCAGGCAATGATTCATAAATGATATGCGGTGTTATGTCAGTATCACCGTACATGGACCTGTCCGGGCGTTGGCTGTCGGTAGGTGGACTCGGTTTCTTTATTTCCCCATTCCCGGCACGGAGGGCCCTAGGCATGTGCAGAGCCCCGCGGGCTCCGGGCATGTGTGGTGGTGCTGTATGCTGTATGCTGTACATGTGGTTGTGCTGTATGCATGACTTGATCGACACGCTCTTGACCCGTTCAACGTCCTTAATATACACGCCCGTTCGTCGCATGCAGGGCGGCCCGACGCCCAGCGTCTTCCCCACTGAGTGGAGCTCCCTGCGCCTCGCATCTCTCAACCTCAACGGCAACCAGTAAGTGTGGGCGAACAAGCCAAACTCTAGCCAAACGCACTGACGTAATGTTGTATCGCTGCCGAAACTTGGCAGCGGGAGGGTGTGCGGCGGAGTGGGGCAGCCCACGCCGCGCAGCCATAAATGTCGGCAACCCTGTCTAGCTGCAACTATCATTCCGCCTTTTACTATCCGTCTCTTTGCGTGCAACGTAATGCCTCACCCACCGTTCCACATCGCTGGTCCGCCTGGCTGCAACTGTCATCCCGCTGTTCATGACTACTCGTTTGTGCTGCCATATGCCTCACTCACTGCCCCACGCAGCTATATTGGCGGCACGCTGCCCGCCTCATGGTCCGCCTGGTTCGCCGGTCCAGGAAGCCCCACAGCCGTCGACCTGCGGAGCACGGGGGTGTGCGGGGCCACCGAGGTCTCGGGTGAGGTGCTCTCGGCATGTCTTATAGGTGTGCGTTAGCGCGTGCTTGTACGGCAGCCCCAATGGCAGGGCACGGGAGTGTGCGGGGGCACCTCTCCGTCGGGTGTGTCGCTGGGCGTGTGTCTTAGGTGTGGGTTGGCACGTAGGCTGCTATGTATGGGGGTGTGGATCTGCGGGGCGCTGGGGTGCGCGGGGAGTACAGCACTATCAGGCGGGCCGTCGGGCATGTGTCTTAGGTGTGGGCTGGCACGCAGGTTGCCATGTATGGGGCCGTGGATCTGCGGGGCGCAGGGGTGCGCGGGGAGTACAGCAGTGCCGTATGGGTCGAGGGCGTGATTGTTTTCTTAGGTGTGCACCAGCCGTACTCCATGCACGGGACAGCGGTTGTACGGCGCATTTGGCATGCCCTATAGGGTCCACATCCGTACGTCAATTGCTATTTAACCCCCTCTTCACGTGTATCCTCGCTCGCAGGCGCCGGCTCCAACATTCAAATGGACTATACCTACCCCATCACGTGCGGTGAGTACGGCATATCAATGGCCAGCAAGGGGGGCGCAATGCGGGGCCCCGCTATCGGTTCTCACACGGCCGCCCGCACGCATGCACGGCGTGCGATCGCGGCAGGTGCAATATCCTGCGGCGTGCGTACCCACGCGTTTGACTTGGTTTGGGTGTTAGCAGGGGACCCCTGTCGGTTGAGGTGTCGCGCCACACAACACAACACCCACTACACCGCACGACCCCACGCACCTCACGCACGTTCTCGCAACACCTTCATACCGCTGATCCGCGCGTCGGACAAGAGTCAACCGTGTGCTGCTGCTGGTCCCTCCCATTTTGCACGTGCGCAGACGACCTCCCGGCGAAGCAGTACCTTCGGGAGGGACTCGCCTACCTGTTCGACAGCAATGCCAACCCTGGGAGCTCCTGCGACTTATATTCCTTTTGGGACGTCTACACCCCCATGTGCCCCGGCGAAACCTATGCGGGCTGGTCGGCGTATGTCACGTGCCGGTCGAAGTACGACCGCGGTACGGACGCTACGTACGCCAAGCTGGTGGATCTGACGCTGTCGGACTGCTATGCGGCGCCGCCGTTTGCGCCGGATGTGCCGGATGTGGTTTCGAGGCTGACGTCGCTGACGTCATTGGACTTGGGAGGAAACAACTTGCAGGGTGAGTAGAACGTGGGGCCTGACGTGAGGTGTAGAAACGGGGTGTGCGGTGGGAATCAGAGGCTGCGTTGGGCTGCGGAGGCGTTGCTGGAGGGGTTGTGCGTGGCGCCGAACGTACGTGTCAACAACCTGCTGGGTGGGTGGGAGTCTTCGTTGGCAGTCAAAGACATGCTGGTGAAGGTGTGGGTTTCAGGTTGGGCGTCGGCTGACGTCACTGACGTAGCTTGACTAGGGGGGCAACAACCTGCAGGGTATGTATGGGACGGCGGGCAAAGGCAAAAGCTGTTGGGTGTGGGTGCGTCGCGGTTATGGTGACGTTGCTGGGCCTGCAAGTAAGTATGGGTAGCAATGCGTGTGCAATGCAAGCGGGCCAGTGCAAGGGGGAAACGACCTGCAAGCTGGGTGTACGGCACAATGACCGAACGGAAGGTGTGGACAGGGGAGTACGGGGCTTTGTAGAGCTCTGTGAGCTATGTGGGTAAGGGACGCGCTGACGGCGGTGAACCCGAGGGGCAATGACCTGCAAGGTGGGTGGAGGGGAGGTGTTTGGTTGTGCTGCAGGGCAAGAAGTGAAGCCCACGAGTGAAGCCGAACTTGCGTATCCAAGCTGCCTAATAATGTACTTGTTCCACTCTGCGCTGATGCACGCACTCTGACTTCCTGCCCCTGCGTTTGTCACTCGTGGCCCTCAGGCTCGCTCCCCCCCTCCTACTCCACGCTGAACGCGCTGCTTGAGCTGCGTGTTGACGACAACCCAAGCCTCGGGGGCTGCATTCCGACCACCTACTCAGCCCTGACCAGCTTGACATACCTCAGCATCAACAACACCGACGTGTCCAATGACAAGCCACCGGGTGAGTCTGCAGTGCTCATGTTGCGAAAGCGTCCGTAGTTGGGTGCCTGCGTTTGAGGATATGCCTCCACGCGTCCGGTCAGCCGCCGGTAGGCTACTGGTGTTCTTGCGCAGGCAGCGACGATTTTGTGCTTTTCGCCTAGGCGAAGTGAACGGAGCCTGACGCCTGTGGAAGTAGGGGGGATTCTCTGGATACCATGGCCATCATGGGTGTACTGGATACCATATGGCCACTTTGTGTAGAGGCATTGGTGATCTTCTGTTGGTGATGCGCCTGCCGAAGTTCGACCGTGCGCCGACGTCGGCGTGCGTGCTCACGTGCACCTAATGCATGGCGCTGTTTGCCAAGGGAGGGGTTTCCGCTGCTGCTTTGGGTGCCCGAGCCACGTGCTGAGCGTGTTACAGGGGACCCCTTCCGCTATCCGGTCGGGGTGTTGTACCATTGGCACCTCCACCGCCGCGAGCCACTGTGACTGACCCGAGAGGATGCGGTTACTGAGATTCCTGCGTAGGTCCTTAAACAGACGTATGGCTGGCTGGTTGCGGTGCTGACGCACCCTGCGCCCGACGTCCCTTGTTTCCCACACAGGCGTGTCTCCAACCGTGGTGGTCGATGGCGGTGCAACACGGCAGTGCTACACACCCAACGGTGAGTGCTGAAGCATTGAACGCCACATCCAAGGGCCATGTGGTTACCCGCCGGTGACAATGTCAAAGCGGCATGGGGGGCTATTCGCCCAACGGTCGGTTCCAGCCTCCAGGTCCGTGTACGGCACACAGGGGCATCGTACGGCAGACATTCTCGATGGCGTGCGCGTGTGCATGGCGAACGAGTGTTTAGCGACGCGCTCATGCTGTTACCGTACCAACAGGCAGCTCCACACGCCACGTCGGATCATCACCACGTCCGTATTTTTTCCATTCTTAGCTTGTCCGGTGCTCCAAGCTGGTCCCTTGCCCGACATCTGATAGTACTGGCAGCCCCTCCCTGACGCGTGAGCAGCAGCACTTCCGCAGTATCTCTTGTTCACCTTGGTCCCACGGCGGCGTAACGTCACCCCAAGGACAACTCCCTTGACGTTGCGTGCCGTGTGCGTGCCCCTGGATCTTTGCCCCCACTCGCAACAGAGCCCCCCGTGTCCCCGTCACCGCCCTCGCCTGAGCCACCCTCGCCGGAACCGCCCTCGCCTGAGCCACCCTCGCCGGAACCACCCTCACCTGAGCCACCCTCGCCGGAACCGCCCTCACCTGAGCCACTCTCGCCGGAACCGCCCTCACCTGAGCCACCCTCGCCGGAACCACCCTCGCCTGAGCCACCGTCCCCTGCACCTTCTCCGGAGCCACCATCCCCGGAACCGCCCTCTCCGGAACCACCCTCGCCGGACCCGCCATCGCCTGCACCGCCCAATCCGGAGCCACCTTCTCCTAACCCACCTTCTCCGGAGCCACCGTCCCCTGCGCCTTTTCCGGTACCACCATCACCTGCGCCGCCCTCTCCGGAACCGCCCTCCCCAGAACCGCCATCGCCTGCACCGCCCCATCCGGAGCCACCTTCTCCTAACCCACCCTCTCCGGAGCCACCGTCCCCTGCACCTTTTCCGGTACCACCATCACCTGCACCGCCCTCTCCGGAACCGCCCTCCCCAGAACCGCCATCGCCTGCACCGCCCAATCCGGAGCCACCTTCTCCTAACCCACCCTCTCCGGAGCCACCGTCCCCTGCGCCTTTTCCGGTACCACCATCACCTGAACCGCCCTCTCCGGAACCGCCCTCCCCAGAACCGCCATCGCCTGCACCGCCCAATCCGGAGCCACCTTCTCCTAACCCACCCTCTCCGGAGCCACCGTCCCCTGCACCTTTTCCGGTACCACCATCACCTGCACCGCCCTCTCCGGAACCGCCCTCCCCAGAACCGCCATCGCCTGCACCGCCCCATCCGGAGCCACCTTCTCCTAACCCACCCTCTCCGGAGCCACCGTCCCCTGCACCTTTTCCGGTACCACCATCACCTGCACCGCCCTCCCCGGAACCGCCCTCTCCAGAACCTCCATCACCTGCACCGCCATCCCCTGTACCTTCTCCGGTTCCGATTCCAGTCCCGGTTCCAGTGCCGGTTCCGGTTCCGGTGCCAGTTCCAGCTCCGGTTCCGGTTCCCATTCCGGGTCCGGGTCCCCGTACCGCCGAACCACCCTCTCCAGAACCGCCGTCTCCTGCACCGCCATCCCCTGCACCGCCCAATCCGGAGCCACCTTCTCCTAACCCACCCTCTCCGGAGCCACCGTCCCCTGCACCTTTTCCGGTACCACCATCACCTGCACCGCCCTCTCCGGAACCGCCCTCCCCAGAACCGCCATCGCCCGCACCGCCCAATCCGGAGCCACCTTCTCCTAACCCACCCTCTCCGGAGCCACCGTCCCCTGCACCTTTTCCGGTACCACCATCACCTGCACCGCCCTCCCCGGAACCGCCCTCTCCAGAACCTCCATCACCTGCACCGCCATCCCCTGCACCTTCTCCGGTTCCGATTCCAGTCCCGGTTCCAGTGCCGGTGCCAGTTCCGGTGCCAGTTCCAGCTCCGGTTCCGGTTCCCGTTCCGGGTCCGGGTCCCCGTCCCGCCGATCCACCCTCTCCAGAACCGCCCTCTCCTGCACCGCCATCCCCTGCACCGCCCAGTCCGAAGCCACCTTCCCCTAGCCCACCCTCTCCGGAGCCACCGTCCCCTGCACCTTCTCCGGTACCGCCATCCCCTGCACCTTCTCCGGTTCCGGTTCCAGTCCCGGTTCCGGTGCCAGTTCCGGTTCCGGTGCCAGTTCCAGTTCCGGTTCCGGTTCCCCTTCCGCGTCCGGGTCCCCGTACCGCCGAACCAACCTCTCCTGAACCACCCTCCCCGGAACCGCCCTCTCCAGAACCTCCATCACCTGCACCGCCATCCCCTGCACCTTCTCCGGTTCCGATTCCAGTCCCGGTTCCAGTGCCGGTTCCGGTTCCGGTGCCAGTTCCAGCTCCGGTTCCGGTTCCCATTCCAGGTCCGGGTCCCCGTACCGCCGAACCACCCTCTCCAGAACCCCCCTCTCCTGCACCGCCATCCCCTGCACCGCCCAGTCCGAAGCCACCGTCCCCTAGCCCACCCTCTCCTGAGCCACCGTCCCCTGCACCTTCTCCGGTACCACCATCACCTGCACCGCCCTCTCCGGAACCGCCCTCCCCAGGACCGCCATCGCCTGCACCGCCCAATCCGGAGCCGCCCTCCCCAGGACCGCCATCGCCTGCGCCGCCCAATCCGGAGCCACCTTCTCCTAACCCACCCTCTCCGGAGCCACCATTTCCTGCACCTTTTCCGGTACCACCATCACCTGCACCGCCCTCTCCGGAGCCGCCCTCCCCAGGACCGCCATCGCCTGCGCCGCCCAATCCGGAGCCGCCCTCCCCAGGACCGCCATCGCCTGCGCCGCCCAATCCGGCCACCTTCTCCTAACCCACCCTCTCCGGAGCCACCATTTCCTGCACCTTTTCCGGTACCACCATCACCTGCACCGCCCTCTCCGGAGCCGCCCTCCCCAGGACCGCCATCGCCTGCGCCGCCCAATCCGGAGCCACCTTCTCCTAACCCACCCTCTCCGGAGCCACCATCCCCTGCACCTTTTCCGGTACCACCATCACCTGCACCGCCCTCTCCGGAACCGCCCTCCCCAGAACCGCCATCGCCTGCACCGCCCAATCCGGAGCCACCTTCTCCTAACCCACCCTCTCCGGAGCCACCATCCCCTGCACCTTTTCCGGTACCACCATCACCTGCACCGCCCTCTCCGGAACCGCCCTCCCTAGAACCGCCATCGCCTGCACCGCCCAATCCGGAGCCACCGTCTCCTAACCCACCCTCTCCGGAGCCACCGTCCCCTGCACCTTTTCCGGTATCACCATCACCTGCACCGCCCTCCCCGGAACCGCCCTCTCCAGAACCTCCATCACCTGCACCGCCATCCCCTGCACCTTCTCCGGTTCCGATTCCAGTCCCGGTTCCAGTGCCGGTTTCGGTTCCGGTGCCAGTTCCAGCTCCGGTTCCGGTTCCCATTCCGGGTCCGGGTCCCCGTACCGCCGAACCACCCTCTCCAGAACCGCCGTCTCCTGCACCGCCATCCCCTGCACCGCCCAGTCCGAAGCCACCGTCCCCTAGCCCACCCTCTCCTGAGCCGACGTCCCCTGCACCTTCTCCGGTACCACCATCCCCTGCACCGCCCTCTCCAGAACCGCCCTCCCCGGTACCGCCCTCTCCAGAACCGCCATCCCCTGCACCTTCTCCAGTCCCGGTTCCAGTCCCGGTTCCGGTCCCAGTTCCCGGTCCGGGTCCGGGTCCCGCTCCGCGTACCACTGAACCACCATCTCCAGAACCGCCATCCCCAGCACCTCCTTCTCCTTCACCGCCATTGCCAGCACCACCATTTCCTTCACCACCGCCCCCCTCCCCTCCATCCCCTGCACCACCATCTCCTTCACCTCCCTCCCCGGTACCGCCATCCCCTGCCCCTCCATCCCCTGCACCACCATCTCCTTCACCGCCCTCCCCGGTACCGCCATCCCCTGCCCCTACAGCTCCAGCACCGCCATTGCCTGCACCGCCTTCGCCAAAACCACCCTCTCCTGCACCACCTACGCCAGTACCACCATCTCCTTCACCGCCATCTCCAGCACCATCGTCTCCTGCACCGCCCTCACCACCATTCCCGTCCCCACCCTTTCCAGGTCCGTCCCCTGTGCCACCGTCCCCTACCCCACCGTCCCCTACCCCACCGTCCCCTGCCCCACCGTCCCCTGCCCCACCGTCCCCTGCCCCACCGTCCCCTGCCCCACCGTCCCCTGCCCCACCGTTCCTGCCCCACCGTCCCCTGCCCCACCGTCCCCTGCCCCACCGTCCCCCACCCCACCGTTCCTGCCCCACCGTCCCCTGCCCCACCGTCCCCTACCCCACCGTTCCTGCCCCACCGTCCCCTGCCCCACCGTCCCCTGCCCCACCGTCCCCTACCCCACCGTCCCCTGCCCCACCGTCCCCTACCCCACCGTCCCCTGCCCCACCGTCCCCTGCCCCACCGTCCCCTGCCCCACCGTCCCCTACCCCACCGTTCCCTGCCCCACCGTCCCCTGCACCACCGTCCCCTGCACCACCGTTCCCTGTCCCACCGTCCCCTACCCCACCAGCACCATCACCACCCGTTCCTCAACCCCCCTTCCCTTCACCTCCATCCCCGCACCACCCTCACCCCTGCCACCCTCACCAGGACCGCCCCCTTCTCCGTCCTTCGCTTCGCCTACACCCCCCTCCCCGAATCCTCCATCCCCTGTTCCGCCTTCACCTGCACAGCCGTCACCCCAACCACCTTCACCAGCGCCGCCAAACCCCCAGCCGCCAAACCCCCAGCCGCCCTCTCCCGTCCCACCCAGCCCCAGCCCTTCGCTACCACCGTCACCCTCACCCCTCTTTCCTCCCTCTCCCCGTCCGCCCTCTCCTACACCCCCTCCCCATCGCCCCCCAGCCCCCTTCCCGCTCCCGCCCTCCCCGCCCCAACCGACCTACCGGCCTCAACCGCAACAACCACTGGTCGAGCCAACGGCGCTGACTTCGCCGCCGTCACTTCCAGCCCCGAAACCATCACCAGCTTTTCCAACGGTCTATGCCAGGGCCTAACCGCCGGCCTGGAGGGTAGTTGCACCACCTCCCAGCTCAGCCCGGGTAGCATTATCTTCACACTGCTGCTTACCAGCCCTCCAGGGGTGACCCCCGAAGCCTGGCAGGCCATTATAACCGCCCGCCTCGAGTCCTGCCCCGACCTCTGCCTAACCCCCGATTTCATCTCCGAGTACGGCATCACATCTGTTGACATCCTGGAGCAGCTTCCTCCAGCCCCTCCGTCGCCCCCTCCCCCTCGCCCCTCCCCACCCCCCCCAGCTGCCCCTCCGTCGCCTCCTCCCCTCGCCCCTCCCCACCGCCACCAGCTGCACCTCCTCCCCTCGCCCCTCCCCACCCCCAGCTGCACCTCCGTCGCCCCCTCCCCCTCGCCCCTCCCCACCGCCACCAGCTGCACCTCCCCCTCTTAGTCCGAGGCCGTCCCCCCCGCCGCCCTTGCCACCGCCGCCGCCGCCTCCCAGCCCGGAGCCGCCCGAAAGGTCTCCCCTGTCATCTCCGCCTCCCAGCCCGCAGCCGCTGGGGAGACCTCCCCTGTCGCCGCCACGCCCGCCATCGCCCCCTGCGCCGCGCCCGCCTTCGCCGCCGTTGCTGCCGCCCAACGTGATTATCAAAGATGGTTGGGAGGTGAGGACTACGAGATCGCTCGACGATCACCAACTGTATGCAATCAACAAGTTGTTTCACATGTGGCCACGTGGCAAATCTTGTGCTGATTCATGATAAAAGGAATCGTGCACCGCCGTCTGGGTGTGAAAGTGATCTCGTATCGCAACTTGTCCGGCCCCGCAGATCTTCACCACGCCTATCTTTTGCGGAGGCGCGTCGGTCTTCCGATCATTCGACACGCTGAATACGGACCTGCTCGTCACGTACGACACCATTAGTAAGCTGGTGCTCGTGTACGACAGTGCCGTACCGGAGGCGGTGGTGGCCATCCGCGTCACGCACGGCAGCGGCGCATCAGCCACCGACTTCACGTTCGTCTTGGAAGGTGCGTGGGACTGTTGGTCAGAAACCATTATTGCACAACTCTGATACGCATGGTGGTATCACCTGTTGCGTCGTAGCGAAATGTGCCTCCACCCTCATACACTCAAGTTGTGAGAGCGTACCTAGAGCTATACTTCATAAACGCAGTCCACACCAGCTCGCAAGCCACATCCCTAAAACTCGCTCGCACCTCCATGTCTCCCACCCCCACGTCTGCCACCCCCACGTCTGCCTCCCCCACGTCTGCCACCCCCACGTCTGCCACCCCCACGTCTGCCAACCCCCACGTCTGCCACCCCCACGTCTACCACCCCCGTCTGCCACCCCCACGCTGCCACCCCCCGTCTGCCACCCCCACGTCTGCCACCCCACGTCTGCCACCCCCACGTCTGCCAACCCCCACGTCTGCCACCCCCGTCTCTGCCACCCCCACGTCTGCCACCCCACGTCTGCCACCCCCACGTCTGCCTCCCCCGTCTGCCACCCCCGTCTGCCACCCCCACGTCTGCCACCCCCACGTCTACCACCCCCGTCTGCCACCCCCACGTCTGCCACCCCCACGTCTGCCACCCCCACGTCTGCCACCCCCACGTCTGCCAACCCCACGTCTGCCAACCCCCACGTCTGCCACCCCCACGTCTGCCTCCCCACGTCTGCCACCCCCATGTCTGCCACCCCCGTCTGCCACCCCCACGTCTGCCACCCCACGTCTGCCACCCCCACGTCTGCCACCCCCCCGTCTGCCACCCCACGTCTGCCACCCCCACGTCTGCCACCCCCACGTCTGCCACCCCCACGTCTGCCACCCCCACGTCTGCCACCCCCATGTCTGCCACCCCCGTCTGCCACCCCCACGTCTGCCACCCCCATGTCTGCCACCCCCGTCTGCCACCCCCACGTCTGCCACCCCCACGTCTGCCTCCCCCACGTCTGCCTCCCCCTCCCCAGGCGCGCTGTACGTCCCAGGCAGCCCCTCGCTGCAGGAGCAGCAGCTCCAGGCCACGCCCTCCTCCCCCTCCGCCTCCCTGTCCTCCCTCTCCGTGTGCTGCACGGACGCCGGCACACTCGCCGGCCTGGCCCTGGCCTTCTCGGACGGCTCCGCATCCGCAACCACCAACTGCTCGCCCGGCGGCGGCGGCAGCGGCGGCGGCGGTGGCGGCGGCGGCACTCCCGCCGGCCGGCGGCTGGGGCTGCGGCGGCGCGGAAGGGCTATGATGCAGGGGCCAGGGGCAGGAGGAGGGACGGTTGCGCTAACAGTGGGGTCGAAGCTGGGCGGGCTTCTGGGCACAGTGGGGACGTCCTTTGGCGGCCTTGGCTTCGCGGCGGTGCGCAACCTAGGTGAGCGCACCGGGCGGCTGGCCGTGTTGGACCTGTTTAACTAATATGTATGGTTACCTGGCCGTGTTGGACCTGTTTAACTAATATGTATGGTTACCTGGCCGTGGAGCAGCGCGTGCGAAGTAGTACGGTCTTGCTGGTGCGGTGCCTATATCTCGGGGTTTCGCATCGCTGCACATGTTGGGCAAGCATTCTGCTGAAATGCTGAAATATAAAGTGGAATTGGTTTATGTCTTGCATGGTACCGGTAACCAACGCGGCCCTCTCTGTATGCTCTTGCCGCTGCCTCAGCCGCCGCCCAACCGCGGCCTCCCCGCCCGCCGCCGCCGCCCTCCCCTCGCCCCCCAAGCCCCCCCGGCGAAGCTATTCCCCCATCCCCCTTCCCCCCGCCTACGCCCCCGGTTCCCCCAAAACCTCCTTCTCCCCCTTCCCCACCCGACTTCCCCAACGAGCCCACCCTTCCCCCGCGTCCACCGTCGCCCCCTCCGCCGCCACCGTTCCCGCCGCCACGTGTCTCCCCGCCGCCGCGTCCTCCCCTGCCGCCGGCGCCCCCTATCGAGGTCACCCAGGAAATCTTCAACCGCTCCGTTGCAACCGACTTCGTCAATATCACTTCTACCATCATCAGCCCTGATCTTCCGGTGGTGACATACCCCAACCCCGTACCAACGGTTGGGATTGTACTGCTGGGCGGCGGTATTCCGATCGTTACGGACGATCTGGATCAGACGTACGTGGCAACGACACGCTACGGCGAGGGTCGAGTGGTGGTCTTCGGAAGCGAGCGGATGGTACGGCAGGTTACTGTCCTGTGTTTTAGCTGGTGTCAAAGGTCCGAATTCAGGTCGCGGTTGGCTTGCGATAGACACACAGCCATGAGGCAGCGGTACCTCACTGCCAGCACACGTGAGTTGTAGCTTGCATGCCGCCCATATCCAACACCCTGTGACCCTCACGCCTTGCTTTGTGCAACTGCAAATAAGCTACAAAGGTTCTCTCCGACCCCGCTGCCATGCGCAGATCACCAACTGCTGCCGCTTCCGAAGGCCCTCTGACCCCCTCTTCGACAGTCTTATCTTAAACACGCTCCGATGGGTGTCCGCGTACGGCATTAGTAATGGCAAGGCGGCCATACGGGTTGCCGACAAGCGCTTCAGGCGGATGGCTAGGTGGGTGTACGCTGCGGGGCTGTGCAGAAGAACGCGCGGGCAGCTCGCTGTGTTTGTGCGAGACCTGTGCATTACTGGTGCGATAGCGGTTCAGGTGTTGAGCCAGGTACCTTCTAGGCCGGTCGGGCACGCAGTCACACGCACAGTCCTGAAGGGATCTGCCATACTGCGATGACGTATGGGCTGGCACATCCGCTCACAATTTTCGCGCCAAACATATGAAAAGCTAAAACGTATGGCCGCTAAGCACGCCCTACGCACGCTCGTTCAATCGTGGCATGCTTATATATCCCGTTTTCCTTTGCAGGTTCGTCGTGATCAACGACACGTCCAGCTACAAGCGTGCCACCGAGTATCCCGGCCGGTACCATCTGCCGCTGACCAGCTTCGTGAACCGGAGTTCGGAGGACCGCAACGTCGACACCTACGTCATAAACAGCTACGACATCGGCTTCTTTGATCCGGTGGTGCAGGTGCGCGGGTTGGGCGGGTGTGGCTTGGAGCTGCATGGGGGTTCGGTTGGAAGCCTGGTGGTGGAGCGGACCAAACAGGGAACGAAGATGAGGATGTGACTTGGACCAGAGGATCTGGACATGGCAAGAACGCAAGTGCCTTAGCCTGGGGCCAGGCAATGGGGTCAGGGAGCGAGGCTCTTGGCCGTCGGCCACCGCCCACACACACAGCAGCCAAACACCCGCCTGTGAGCAGCTGCACTTGCCTTGGCACCGTACGCCATGCCTGTCAGCCAGCTGCCACCCCTGCGGGAAGACCCGCGTCCTTACCCACAATGCGTTCCCTCGTCTTCTGCAGGATTCATCCGGACACTGCTACAACTGCACCCAGTGCTAGAAACTAACCTTCCGCTCCCGTACCACCTTCAACCCGCACACGCACCCCGTCGCCCGCACACCACAGGACCGGATTCTGTCATTTGTGGCCGGGGGCAGGGGCCTGGTGATTGTGGGCCCAGACGTCATGCCGTCCGCCTTCTACGACAGTCCAGTCCCAGTGCGAGATCCCGAGGCTTCAGAATCAGCGCCCCCTGTGCGCCCGGCCAACTCTGGTGACGCTGTCCTTGTAGCCACGGCGTCTAAGGGCCACAAGGGCTGGCAGAAGATACGCGGGATGCTGGAGACGGTCGGTGGCGGGGAGGGCGGTGTGCTAGGGAAGGAGTGGAGCATCCACTGGCCCGCGGAGAATTGGGAGCAGTTGAAGGCTGCTGCGGAGGCGGGCGGGTGGTCGATTGCGGGCTTGGGGAGCAGCCAGCAGGGGCAGGTGCAGGGTTTTGAGGCAGAGGATGAGGAGGAGGGGGACTACGGGGTTGACACGGGTGTTGGTGATTATGGTGGGCATGGGAAGGGTGCGGCAGGAAGCGGTGAAGGCGAACTGGCGGTGGAGGGTGCGGGCGTTACGCTGCAGCAGCAGCGGCGGCGGCGGCGTGGCCGGTCTCTGGCGCAGACCACGCGGCCCAAGCGGCAAACTAACGCCGCCGCACCGCAGTTCGACGCGGCTACGATCCCGGTGGGTGCTGTGGCGCCGTATGGGGGGTCGGAATGGGGCAAACTAGGCACAGTTGTCGCTTAGGGACGCTTAATGTGGAGATGATACTCGATATGTGCACAGCCCCGCTGTGCACTTTCCCTGCGCACCGCTCGCTGCCAGCACACCCTTGGATGGCGCCCTATCGCGTACCCTCCCCAAACCACCAACCGCGGGTAAACGCAGGTCATCTATTGGTCGCCCGCGCAGACCCTACATCCCCTTACAATACCCTTCTCCGACCCTCTCATCTGCCAATACACACGCAGGTCAACCAGGTCAGTGGCCCGATGGGCGTGTTCCTATCGGGCACCGTGACCAACCCCGGCACGTCGCTCAACATCAAGCCCCCCAGCCCCACGTCCAACGCTGTGCTGGCCGCCCAACGGTACGTCAGCTACCTTCAGGGCAGTGTCGTACTCTCGCCAACCGAACTCAACTCCGTGGTGGTTACCATCGAGAAGGCACGTGCCACTGTACCGCCCGGTACGGCAGGCTCCCAGCAGTTTTACAACCTGCTGGCTACGGCAGACCGGCTGGCGGCCACCCGGCCCGCACTGCCGCCCATCAACCTGCGCCCGCCACCGCCGCCGGTGCGGACGTTCCGACCGCCGCCGTCGCCGCCGCCGCCGGGTAGGTGCCGTACACCGATGCGTGCCGTAATCAGCTGTACTAAGCCGCATGGCATCGCCGGGAGTATTTGGTGCCCCAGTGCGCAAACACGCCCCGGCCGGCAGTAAGGCCGCGGTGCCGGATTCTACACCTTTGCCGCAAGCTCACCTTCCAGTGGTGGTAATTGCCGTATGATGCAGTGCTACCGTTTACCGTTTGATGCAGTGCTGTCGGCTGCTTGGTCACTATCCCCGTTTACTGTGCCGCCCGGTTTTGCGCACATGCCACAAGCTTCGTGGCATGCACGCTGCGGAAAGTGCTGAGTGCCTCAGCTGACGGAATGCACACCCTCCCCCTGACTGCGCCCCCTGTCTGTCCGCAGCCAACATCCCCGGCGCCGCCCAAAGCATTGGCTGCTTTCCGGACCGCAAGACTGGCCCAGTCTTCACCATCACGCTGGCCGCAAGCGACCGCACAAACTCTGTGGACTCGTGCACAGCCCTGGGCTTGTCGTGGTCCACCAACAACCCGGGGTCTCCCGTTGTGTTCATCGGCGTGCGCATTACGGCGTGCGTGGGAGTGGGCTCCCTGCCCTTGCCCTTCCTGGTGGGGCAGCTGCCCGATGCGCAGTGCTCTGCGCAGTGCCCCGGGCAGCGCACGCAGAGGTGCGGGGCGGCGCCGAATGCCACGCACACCTTCCTGAGCGTGTTCCGCATTCTGTAAGAAAAAGATGTTGTCGTACATGCAGGTGCGTGTAAGGGTGTGCGGTTTGTTGGGTATGGCGTGTCTGCAGGGTGCGGACTTGTGGGACGCGGTTTTCTGGTGTCGGTGTTTGGGGTCTGCGGTCAGGCGCGGTGGAGTTGTGCGGTTACCTGGGACGGTTGGTTAGTTGGTGTTGGGTTAAGGGCATGGGGGGCATGGGGAGTACTGGTGGTGTGCTTTGTGTTGCGGTTTAGTATTTCTGCACGGCCACAACTGCCACGACGGGTCAACAAGGGCACGTGGCATGAAAAATGGGTATTGGTATAGCAGTTCGCACCACAGGCATACGTGTCCTTACTCGCGTTGCAGCTTGCCCTAAGCGGCCAAACCTTCGCTGCACATGCATTGCGTATAAGGCAGGCGGCAAGCTGGCCGGGACTACAAGCCTGAACTTCCATGTCATATCCGGTTTGATGAAGACGACAATCACAAAGTAGCAGCTCGGGAGCTCTGCGTTCTTTCGTAGGCCACTCGGTGCAGTCGGAAGGCCATGTGCAGGCGTGCCGTGTGCTGGCACTGATCCCCTCTCTGTTCGACATACAACCATTGCAATGGTAAACCTGTCATGACACTTTCTCTTGTGTAGTGCCGCAGCTCTTGCATGTCACGAGGCTTTTATGTATACTGTACCGTAGTGTCCGAAATGACCTTTCCTTGTCATGTGCAACACTTTCAGCAGGAGAGGATAAGGACTGTAACGGCTTGCGGTAGCATTGTTGGTTCTTTCTCTGTTCCGTCCGTATTCGTGCCGCAGCATGCTAGCAATAATATTGGCCGTGGATCAGTGTCAATTGCGCGTATTGGGGGTGGGGGGCATTAAGGGGGTGTGTGGGGGGTGATAGGTTGCCCTGACATGCTTGCCATTGGTTCCTTGGTTGGTGCGCGCGGTGTGGGTTGGCACTCGGAGCGCTGCTGTGTAAGGGGGAGGAGCCTATTTGCTATGAAACTTGCACCGTGAATATTGGGGCCACAGTGCAATCCTGCATACGGCCTACGTTGTAACTTCATAAGGGACACGTGCGTTCGGCTGGCGACGGTGCTTCAGCTGACGGAGGTTGCCGCAGCCAGGAGCGAGCAGCACGCTGCCTTCGTGGAAGCAGCTCTTGAGGCGCCGCTGCACCCGCCTGCGGAAGCGGGCCTGAAGCACCTGCAGGGCGCGCTCAATAGGATGTGGGGCATTCGGTGGGAGAATCAGCGCAAGGAGACGTTTTGGCGGCTAACGGTTGATGGCGTACCCTTGCTTGGTAACTCGCACATTAGGGGCATGCGCCAGAGGTGTGCGGGTGTGGGGGCTTCGGCGGGCCAGCGGACTGGGGCCAGCAACCCAGGCAGCACCATTTCTGGGACTGCCCGGTGGCTCGAGCAGTGTTGGGGAGCGTGCAGGATGGGTGGCCAGCCGGGGAGGGCATACGGAGGGAGCACGTGTGGCTGGCTAGTGCGCCTTCGGGGGTGCAGCAGTGTGTGTGGGAGGTGGTGGCCCTGGCGGCCATGGAGGCCATGGAGGTGGGAAGGCAATTCATGCACGCACGCATGCGGGAGCTGAGGGGCAGTGCAGCGGTTCCCCAGTGGCAGTCCCTGGTGTCGCAAGCCTCACGCCGGGCGGTTGCATGCATGTGGGCGCACCTGCGGGCGTTTGCAAGCCTAGGTTTGCCACGCACAGGGTGGGATGAGGTCGGCACGGCCCACCCCTGGCTTCGGGTGGTTGACGGCGGCCTCCTTTGCACCTGGCCGGAGGCTCCGGCCCTTAACACTAACTAATGCAAGGGCAGATACTGCCCAGGAACTAGTACACGTACTGCGCCTACCCTGTCTTGTTAGCCTGCCTGGTGTGGAGGGGTGCTTCTGTGCGGGGGGCGGTTATAGGGCACGTGTCGCCTGTGTTCGTGGGAGGCCCTTGGGGTTTCGATGTTGGAGGAGCGAAAGCAGCAACCGGGGGGCCGATACTGGCTAATTCCTCCGTACAGCTGCCTCGTATCTGGTTCCTCCTGGGCAGAAGGGTGGTCGGGAACCGCGACAGGGGTGCTGCGTGTGCTCTGTGGGTGCGTCTTGTGGAGAAGCTATGTGGGGGCGGGACCAGGCTGTGGTAGGGTGAACTTGAGGCCCGCGCGTTGTGGCCTGTACCTTATGGAGCTTGTCGCTCCTTTCCGTACAGCGAGAGGGGTGGGAAACCCCGTGTCCCTAATGGCCGGGACCAGCTCTGTGTTTCGAGCGGGATGGGGCTGGGCTCTGGAAGGGACCAAAACTGTAAAACCATACATACATTCCACACTACAGCCCTGGCGGCGCTGTGGTGAATTGCAACCAGCTTACGGTAAGTAAAGTCGTACCAGTCACTCAGTTACGGTAGTGTTAAAGGTTCGTACCAGGGAGCTCCCCCCAAAGTTCGTACAGCATCTCAGGGGATCCCCTGGTGCACAGCCATCAGCTAACACACGACAGCCGCGCCTGCACCGGTGGCTGCACGCCAGGCACCCAATACTCGACGGCTGTTCTCATCCCTCCACCTTACATCGAAAGTGGCGCCAGACCGCTCACAGGAATACGCCGGTGCAAAACCCAGCAGGTCACCAGCCGTCCAGCCTGCTGCACGCCCTGGAACCAGCTCGCCGCTCCCCTGTTCCGCTCTTGGTGACCACAATGCACAGTATCAGTCAGTCAGTCAGCCAATCAGTGTTACACGGCGAGGGTTCTCCCCTCCGCAAGCGCAACGACCCATGTACGAGCCAGGGGCTCAAGGGGCCATCAGTCTCCACGCATGAAGCTTGATTTGTCCTGGACAGAAGAATGAAACAGTTAAGATTCGCCTGCCACCTGCCGAGAGGGGTGGGAAACCCCGTGTCCCCAATAATGGCCGGGACCAGCTCTGTGTGTTGAGCGGGATGGGGCTGGGCTCTGGAAGGGGACCAAAACTGTAAAACCATACACACCTGCCGCACATCCCCCATAATGCATATGCACATCCAGCCCTCCTCTTGTTTGCTTCCAGCTGCTTCGTTCCAACAAAACCCAACACAAAAGGAAACTACGGGATGCGCTGAACCCCAACCGAGTCGTCACCATGGTTATACTTTATACACCCACCTGTCGTACATGGCAACGTCCCCCCAGTAACACGTGATTAGAGCCCCAACGCTGAAACGGCCTTGACCTCCTACAACGCCTGCTTGCCGGCGGCACAGCTTGCGTTCAGACAGCGAGACAAGCCAGCTGAACTACCGTGCTCCCGCCAGGCACCAGCGTGATAAGGGAGCCAAATGGGGGCCCGTGCCGCGCCAAATGGCAAAACCCTAGCGACAAGGGGCCACAACGAAGCGTCCAACAATACTGCACTGGCCCACACCGCCCGCAACCTACCCGCCAGTCAGCCCTACGGCTGGGAGTGCCCGTGCCACGCCTACCACACCTACCACACACCCTGCCTGCCACACACCCAAGTGGCCATCACTGTGACTCAGCCCGGTGATGGACCCTCGGCTTCAGCCCACACTTTGGAACTGGAGCACACATCCCGCCTGCCCTACACCCCGCTTGACAAGTCGCGCGCGTAACGTACTCACATGCAGTAGTTGCGAACCTCAACTCTGCTTGCTTGGCTGCTAGGCGCCTCACGCAAATCACTCTCCTGCCTCGTCGGGGGCCATCACGTGGCCCGCCAAGGCATGTACGCCAGCACGCATACCCTGCGCTATCCGCTGGCAGGCGCACTGCCAGCTAGCAATCGACCGCTCCTCGCTGTGGGCCTACAAACCGCCACGGACATCATGGCAGTATAACCTAAACTTCCACTATCACGCTCAGCGCCAGCACGCAATACAATGCTCCCGACAAAGCCTTTCAGACAATTATGTGCGTCGTACATATGCCCGAAGGTGCATTGCTTTTGCCCCTTCGGAGCAACGACGGTGCCATGGACTTGGTAGCGCCAGTTGCTTGGGGGCAGGTGGGGTCTGCAGCAGCACCGCGGCCGTACCGCGGCATGTGGCTTGTGTCACCTCTTGCCGTGCTCGCGCTGCACAAGGGAGTGGGGTAGGCGGTAGGCACGTGATTGATTGATTTTTGCCTTGTGGCCGTTGCGCACCGCAGCCGCGCAACTTGTGGTTGCGTGCCACACGGAGCCAAGCCACACACGCCGTTGTAGTGCCCCGGGCTGCTGCCACGCGCCGTAGCAGCCCAGTTCCAGCTGCCGAGACCCCAGGCACGTGGTACCAATCCACATGCGCACGTAGGCGGTACCGGACCTCCATGGCAGGGTGCTCGTGCCAGGTGGTGGTTGTGGTGGTGGGCGGGGGAAGTTAGCAAGGTGTTGGTGTGGGTGGTGCTGGTGTGCCATCTGCTCCTGCACGTGCCGTGTGGCCGCGTCGAACTGCGCCTCTAAGTCCGCCTCTTCCTGCGTGTACGGGTGTGCCACGTGTGCGTGAACAGTCCGTATGTCGTACAGGACAGCACTTGCGCATTGGGGCAGCGCGCGTCCAAGCATACCACGATTCACCAGCCGCGTGCCAGTGTGTACATGGGTGAGCCATGTGTGCATGCATGCCAGTCCGTGTGTCAAAGTGCTTGTACGACACGCTTCTTCAGGCGCTTCCAGATTGTTCGCCTGCAGCGCGTGTGCCAACTGGCTTCCAGGGGCAACCAGGCGCCAACCTGCGCCACCACATGATGAGTACACTACATGGCAATTTGATGGCAGAAGATGAGGTGTTTTAGACAGTGACTGTACAATGTTGCGGGTGAGGTGAACAGCAGGGCTGTTGAACTCGAGCCGATCCGGCATCAGGTGTACAGCACACGGTGTGGGTAGGGCGCCCTGTGCTGCAGGAAGCGGCAATTTTCTACGTACCTGAAGTCGAGCAGCTAGCTTCCTGTCCTCCGTGATCTGCATGTTGGTGCCTTGGGCCTTATTGGCTATCTCACGGTCCAGCCTAGGGGAAACAGTGCGTGGAAGGGCAGCCGGGCAGCCCACGAGGGGTTACGCCCTCCTGACGCCAGGGTTTGCGTCTCGCCCACAGTAGTGGTAGCATGCTAAACTAATACTATTAGAATCTGCCATGTTATGGTGCTCATTAGGACCTCGTCGAGCGAATCGGCATGCGCAATGTGAAACACTCACTCGTCTTGGAGCCGCTTTGCGATGATTTCATCGTCTGACATCTTGATACACCAGGTCAGCAAACGAGCCCACGACAACAGCCTGCTACTGTTAGTGAATCAACCCTTTACAACCGCTTGCATGGGCCGTGGTTCCGGAACATCCTAGCACGAGTTCGCCTGACATTGGGTACAGCTTATGACACTTTTCAGCCGCCTAAAAGCATATTTGCAATACTCCACTGCAGCACCTTGACCATGGACAAGGTGGCAATGACTGTACTCCAAGGCGTTAGCCTCTCTCCCATCCCAACTTGCAGCTGCGCGAAGGGGCTAGCAGCTGGTATCCGCATCGTAGCACAGGCATATGGCCACAGTGGCGCAGCCTGGATGAAGCACGACCTCGGGTACCAGTCCTTTCCTACGATGAGCGACTTGGCCGCGAAGCCGAAGGAGCGGCAGGTGCACAGCAAACTTTCCCAGCCAGCTCAAAACGTGGAACAAGCGCCAGCCTTGGGCGTGCCACCAAGTGTGGAGCTCGCGTCTACTGGCCTGTCAGGGGCGCACGAGTCCCTGTACCTAGCAGCCATGCTCCGGGAGTGAGCAACACACGGCGGGCGGAGCATGGCGCGCTGATGTCTACCAACCGATGAACTTAGAGTTGGCTGATGTATAGACTGACGCTGGTACAAACCCGTTAGGCACGACGTGTGATTCCTTGCGTCGCTGGAGTGTGGCTGGGGTCGTTGTAAACACACGTCTCGGTGTGTGGTGGTGCGTGTGGGGGGTTGCTGCTCTGTCAGCTCCTCCTTGTTTGGAAGCTTGGCTCGTACCGCATTTGAGCAGGTTCATACTGCGTCCTATGTTGTTTATTGGCTTATCCCTGCACGGACAGCAGCAGCAGACCCTGACAGCAGCTCCGTCCTGTACCACCGCCCTGAGGACCATGGGGGCTGCACAGATGCAGCCCGCGCTTGCTGCTGGGTGTTTGTACGTGGGCTCGTGCCCTGGCCCTAGTGCAGGGCCATCTGTCGGGTCTCACGGCTGTGGTTTCAGCAGCAGCACAGGGCAAGATGGCCCCTTTTTCCTGCGTAGCAGGACGCAATATATTGCCGGGCTGCCACGCGCCCAGGCGGCCGAGGAACGAACGGAACGCAAACTGCTGCTATGCCTGCCGGCAAACTGTATGAGCGCTGAAGGTGTTTCTGTCTTGGTCCGCGCGTTGCATGTACGTCTATCCGCGGCGTGTAGTTATTAAGACGGTCCGGTGGAATGGAGAGTGAGTGTCGACGTCGTTCCTGGTGGTGGTGAGAGTGACAATAGTTGGAAAGTGACGGACAGGCGGTGCACCCTTAGGGTAGGGAAGACACACAGAGAGTGGTACCTGTGTTTGCTGCTTCTTTGACGTACGGACGTTTCTGTGGCCTTTTGCTCTATTCTGTCTGCCTGTGGGTGCGTGCATGGCCTGATTGGCTGGCGTGGTTCCTTGCCTCCTTGCTTCCGTGTGGGAAGCGGTTTGGACAGGTGGTGCAGGGCCTGAGCGACGGGTGTGTAGTCAGACGTGGTCAGGAGTGTGCGGTTGCAATGAGCGGCGTTGGTTTAGCGGTGATTGGATTGCGGACTGGGTGCGGCGTAGAGTTGCAGGAGGCAGGGCTGCGGGCGGCTGCACGAATGCGCTGGACGAACGCAAGCATGCACACGGACTGCAGCAATCTGTCTGGTGCATGCAAGCAAGCTGCCCAGACGTTCCTCGCTGGTGAGCAATGATGAAGTGGGGCTTGTTCAGCGCGTGCATCCTTGCTGTTCCCTTGCGCTCCTGTACCCGTGTTTTGAGTCTGACATCGTTCGCTGTGTAGAGGCAAATGCATGCGTGCAAGAGTTTACCCGGCATTTCATCATTGGCTCGCCCGAGGGCCGTAGGCAGTTTTTCATGTTGCTGGTGGATTGGGGAGGCGGAGGCCAGCTCGTGTGTACAGCGCCTGTTGTACTTTATACGTGTGAGCTGTGGACTTTAAACTACGTAGTACGGTGCACGTTAGACACAACTGATGTGCACACACGATACTTTACTGCCTGCGCACCAGGTCTTGCTGTAAAGCTTTGCGTTGTAGCCGCGCGCAACTACATGTTCACTGTTTTTACACCACGGCACAAGTATCAGCAGTTCATGTGGCATTGGTTAACGACGGAACGCTGAATGCTGGCTCCTCACCCTGCTGCCGGCCAGTGCCGGCTCTTCCCTGCACCCGCTGCGCTCCCACGTTCCACCAGGTTCCACCCAAATTGGCCACTGGCACGGCACGGCATGGCAGCAGTCACGTGTCCGTCATTTCTTAGGCTGCCGCGCCGCAGCAGCAGGGTTCAAGCCTCCGCGAGGTATTATAACTGCCACACCGGTACGGTAATCCGTACCAGCAAACATGGTCAACACCAAGCTAGCAATACGTACTAGATGTAGCGCTACCTTGTGCTGCAAGCCGTTTCACTCCTTGACCGCCGCCGCGTACACGGGTTGCCTGCGAGTGTCCGTGCGTGTGGTACGGCAGCCAGCAACCCGCAGTGCTCCAAACATCTTAGCACCTGGCTGCCGCTCTGTGCTTGCGGTAAACCCCACCAGCACCACCACCACCACAGTAACAGTAACAGTAACAGCAACCACCAGCACCTACCGTTACTGGATCACAACTGCCGTACCAGCAGGCAACGCCAACGTCAACGCAAGCACATCAGCACACTGCACAACCATGATCCATGTCCGCCACACCCTGACTGTCGCAGCGTAGAAAAAACTTCAAGGACGCGATTGAGCACAACCGCCGTACGAGCAAGCACCGACCGTCTGTACCATCGTTGGTCACGCTCCGCGTCTTCAGGCGGCCCATTGCGACCCCGTCCCCTCCTTGACTCCTTGACCGCGGCCGCATACGTAGTCGGAGAACAACTGCTTGACCGGTGCCAGCAAACGCGGCCAACACCAACCCAGCGACCTGCTGCACAGCACTACCTTCGTCATCCTGCACGCTAATCGACTCCTCGACCGCCGCCGCGCAGTATTACCGCCAACCCCACAAACCGCCAACACCAGTGCTAGTAGCAACACTGCGTGGTCAGGCGTAGTGCTGCTTCATACTACTACAAGCAACTCGTTCCCTGACTGGCACTGCGCACTACGGCTTCATCACATGATTCATTCCTTGACCGCTGCCGCGTAGTAGTAGAAGGAGGCGATTGGCGGCCTGCGGTCGCTCCAGGGGCAGTGCGGCAGCATGGCGCCCACCATGTCCTTGGGGCTGGCGTACGACAGCAGGGCCAGGCCGGCGGGCGCCAGGAAGGCGGCAACGCCGTCGGCGGAGGGCGTGATGCCGGACAGGAAGGGCTCGCCCTTGTTGGCCACGGACTGCGGGGTGGGGAAAGGGAGGAAGAGGATTAGTAGAGAGTGCTGCTTTGCGAGTGTTTTAAGGGGTTAAGCGGGGCATGAAGGGCGCGTGCTGGTTGGCCACCACCTACGGATGGTGGTTGGGAAGACATGGAACACAACTGGAAGGGGTCTTTCACAGCGTGAGGTGCGGGCCAGGGACACCTGAGACGGTAAGAGGTCGAGCCCACGAGCCTCCAGCACAGTCAGTCCTTGGAACACTCCCTTCTGCTCCTGCTCTACCGCCCGCTCGCCTGTGCAGTGCTTTCATCAGGTACAGGTGCACCCTTCTCCTCCACCCTACCTTGCGCGTGGCCTTCAAGCCTGGGAAGGTGCCCCACGCGCCCCCTGCCCTCAGCACATTCAGCACCCTTCTCCCCTGGCTGCCCTGACTCCCCCGCACCCCATGCGGCCCATACCGCCACGAGTTTACCACTCAACATCCCACTTCGCCCCTGCCGTACTACTCCCCACCCGTGCAGTCGTGGTACAAGCTTTGGGCATATCGCTCTCCTGTCCCACCTTGCGCGTTGTCTTGAAGCCCGGGAAGTTGCCCCTGCCCTCCAGCGCATCCGTGGACATGAAGTCGAAGAAGACGCGGGAGGAGGGTGCGGCCAGCTGCGAGATGGAGCTGAACAGAGACGACACGGCGGCCTGGGGGAGGGATTGGGTGGGAAGTAAGGGCCTTGAATAGACGACTGGGGCGGGAAGCAAGGTGCGGCCAGGTGATACGATTTGGAGCTGAACATGGACGACTCGGCAGCCTGGGGGAGAAGGGAAATGTAGGGGAGCGTAGAGTACCAGTTGGGGTTGGGGAGGGGTGGCCAGGTGCGAGATGGAGCGGAAGAATGACGACACGGCGGCTTGGGGACTGGTGCCCCTTCTACACAAGGCGTAGTGGTGCAATGCATCATACACGCAGGCACTGCCCACCTCTGGCAGGTAGTAGATGAGCCCCTCCACCGTGAACAGGGTGGGCTGGTGGGGGTCGAACCCTGCGCCCCCCAGCGCCTCCGCCAGCGGCACCGTGGCCAGATCGGCCGCAACGTAGGTGGGGCGCTGGTCCTGGGGAGAGGATGAAGGTAAGGATGGGGATGGGGTAGGTGTGTTAGGAGCAGGGTGGTGTCCGCCACGACTTGCATTGAAGTGGGAGGGGCGCTGGGCCTGAAAGGAAGTGGGATGGAGGACCATTGGGCAACGTAGGTGGGGCGCTGGGCTAGGACGGGCATGAGGTAGGGTGGGCATGTGTATTAACAACGGTGTGTGGGTGAGCACCTCTAGCGGGCCGTAGGTGGCAACCGTGGCCAAGTCGGCGGCAATGTTCGTGGGGCGCTGGTCCTGGGTAAGGGAATGGTGAGGATGGGGATGTGTATTAAGTATGGACTTGTGGGGTAGCACGGTGGGGCGCTGGTCCTGCGGGCGTGGGACGCAATCGCAATGAGGGCGGTAGAGAGCAGTGTTGGAGACGTTTGTCATTGCACTAGGTACAGTTCATGGTGTACAAGTAAGGTGTTGACCTGCCCTGAGCACACCAGTCCGCCTGTGTAGCCATGTGGGACAGCAGCAGTACGGCGTCAATTCAGGTCGGCAGCAGAGTCGGCAGGGCGCTGGCCCTGCAGGCGTGGGGTGCAAACACCACGCATGCGTGCATAGACTTGGGAGGCTGAGTTGGCATTGTAGTAGTAGTCCAGGCCGATTGCACAAACGACGTCCCCGTTTCCGTAGTCAGCCATCATAAGCTGCGAGGCTCTCGACGACGCCCACTTCGAACTTGACCACCATTTGCACACTGGACTCTCGACTTGGACACTTGCAACATTGAGCAACCCGCCTGTGAGCAACTCACACAGCCGTAACCGCCACAACCGCCCCGCTACCCACCGGGCTCTTGACGAAGCCCAGCTTGTCCACCAGCCGCTGCTTGGTGGCCGAGGCGGTGGGCAGGTCAACCTGGGAAGAGGGAGACAAGTGGCGTAGGATATGAACAGATATTCGTACACTGCTCCTCTTGCGCCCCATCGCACTATGCAGTGCACGTCGCTATTGTTCCTCTCGCTTTGCTCGTTGCTTGTCGAAGGTTGCTGACATCGCGCGTCCTACAACCTTACAGCTGGTAAGGACACGTGTGCGTGTCCTGTCAAGGGCATGAGGGCACCCGCAGGACAACACGCCTCCCCAACCGACCCGCCCCACGCCACCTCCCGAAAGCAAGTCCCCTGCCCCAAACCCCCCTCTACCCAACCACCCTCCGACTTGTAAGCGCCCTGCCCCACCCCACCCCACCCCACCTCCCGAATGACCCATGCACATGGATCATCCCGCCCCACCCCGCCCATCCCGCCCCACCCCGCCCATCCCGCCCCACCCCGCCCCACCCCGCCAATCCCGCCCCACCCCGCCCATCCCGCCCCACCCCGCCCATCCCGCCCCACCTCGAAAAAGCGCACCCCCGGGGCGCCCAGGCGGTACGCCCTCGTGTCGTAACCCGCCGCCAGCTGCGCCACCTGGCGGAGGGGGGTAACCGCAAAGCGGCAAAGTAACAATATCGGCAACGGTCAGCCTGCAAAAGACGGAGGGGGGGGGGGCACATGGGCGTAACGTGAAACAATGCTGTTGTGTGTGCGATACGTCGTACGGTTGTTACACTGCTACGCCGCTCCGCAGAGCCGGCTCACAGCACGGAGGCCCTGAAAGGGACCTCAAGGCAAGCGAGCGGCCCCCAAAATAAGGGCACGCTCCCTAGGCACACCCTCCTCGCAAGGGCGAAGAGCCACCCGAAAGACGGCACAGGCGAGGCCACACGTACACACCAGCGCGCCGCACCCAGGGCCCAAGCCTGGACGGAGCAAGAACAAAGAAAGGGACAACCGCGTGTGTCTTGGCACTCAGCTGCGCCTCTTGCAGCGAGGATGTGAACGCACGTGATGTGGGACACGTGGTGCTCCCGTGTCTCTGCGCTGCTCTATCCCGTGCACCTGCCTGCAAATCCTCCACACAACTCCCGCCTCGGACCCAACCCCTCTTTAGCCTCGCGTTACTAGTTCTTTGTTCCCCACTATCACCACCCCACGCACACTTGGCATGCGGAGCAGGCTCTGCGGCCGCCTCTTGGGCTCAGCCCCTGCCTTGCTCCGCAACCGTACGACACGTTGACCAGCCGTACCCTTGCCATGCCATATCCCCACTGCATCCTGCATCACCTCGAATCCAGCCTCGCGGCACCCCCTTTGCTCCATACACCTATCCCTGCACCCCTCCCTCCTCCCACCACCTCCCCTCCTCACCTACCCCCCTGGCCACCCCTCTCATGCCCACCTTCTGTACACCCGTACCTGCCCTCCTCTCCTGCTCTCCCACACAACCCACCTGTTTGATACCCGAGGCGATTGCCTCCGCGACGGCCTGGTCAAACCACTTTGTGCGCGCGTCAATGAAGTTGACCGCACCCGGAACGCCCCACAGCGGGTTCTCCAGCGTGCGCTTTAGGTTCTGCTTGGCGCCCGGCCAGTGCTTCAGCCACCAGGACCTGTATCATACAATTGTAACCATTGATTAGCAGTTGCGGGAGGGCGAGGCCGGGAGAGCATCGCTGCACTCTCGCAACGGCGCGAAAGCGTTTGAAGCAGAGAAGCGACACGGCGTAGGCTACAACAAGCACCACATATAAATAGTACATCAAAGTAGTTGTATCGAGCGGCTCCCATGGATGTCCGCTGACCTGCATCGCGGCAGGGGAGAGCCCTGGGCAGCAGCATCCCTGCTTACGGACGTACGGTAACCAGCTTAGCAACCACCCTGCCGTACGCACCTCTTGGGCATGAGCTCATCCGCAGCGCGGCCGCCAGGTGGTCCTGATTGGCGTTTGGCAGCCCCAGCTCGCGGTTGAGGGTGCGGAACACGAGCTGGGGGTGTGAGGGGTCCGGGGAGGGCAGGGCAACACGCTGACAAAGGGAATGCGCAAAGACACGGGCAGAAAAAACGGGCAGCAAGGAATGGCTGGGGGCAACCAGCACGGTTACTGACGTGAGAACCAGCTGGACAAGGGGGTGCAGGGGGCGAGAGTAGTTGGGTGACGGGTTGAGCGGAGGGACAGCACAACTACCACCTGTCGCTCCTTTCCGTACAGCGAGAGGGGTGGGAAACCCCGTGTCCCTAATGGCCGGGACCAGCTCTGTGTTTCGAGCGGGATGGGGCTGGGCTCTGGAAGGGGACCAAAACTGTAAAACCATACATACATACCACCAGTACCGTGTCGACTCAGAACCCTTGTCTGCTTGCAACTGAGATGGGCGTTCACAATGCTGTCGAGATCATAGTCACGAGAGCACGGTCATGCGGGTCGTGCGTTGCTGCGTGACATGGTACCTTGGCTGCGCACGTTACATCTGATGTGGGGCAGCACCGCACAGGGGAGCGCACACGCACCACGCACCATGTCGTAGTTCGTTGGCTGGCCACGTGTCACGTGGTACAGCATGCCCAGCTTGCTGCTGCCCTTGGTGGCAGGGAGACCTCCCTTGGCGGGCGGGCCTCCCTTGGCACCCGCCTCCAGGGGCCAGGCCCGGACGCGGCTGCCCCATGGGTCATCTTGAACGCGGCGGTGGGGATGGCAGGTGAAGGAGTAGTTGTGGTGGTTGTGGTGTCGGGTAGTGAGGGGACAGGAGTGGGTGTGGGGGTGGAGGGGAGGGTGGTGGAGGGGGGCTGTTGCTGTTGGTGCAGGATTTGGTCGGGGAGTGTGGTTGGACTGGGAGGCTCAGCTGCGACGGATGACATAGCTGGATAGGGCTATAAAAGGGCTAAGGCAATAAGCAATGGACGGAGCGGCTGGCTGTAGCCAAGTGCTCGGTTCTGACACCCCTGGTGGTTGCCTGGGTGTGGCTCGCTGCTGCGACGGCAGTGCAACTTTTACGTGCGTATGTGTTGGGGATTAAGATGGCGCTAGAACTTCATGACAGATAGACTTGCTCGCGCAATTGGCAGGCATAGTGCGATGCTGCTGTTGCGGCTCGGCCGCGCGACGGGGTCTGCTGCCCACCCATCCAAGACAGGCGAGTGCCGAGCAACGGAGGATGACTCCATTGCAGCGGACCCCTTGGAGCGATCGAATTGCATGTTCCCATACATACTACCTTTTCTCGCAGGCTTTTTGCTGAACGAAGCAGTGATGAAGGTGACAACGGCATTGTTGTTCTTGGGCTGCCAGCTTCAGCCAAGTGACGCTCCAGGCCTAACCCAGCTGGCGTAACCCGTGTCTCACTCGGCACGTGCCATACTGCACTTCCCAACGCCCGAAGCCCCGAACGCCCTCTATGGCATTTAGTTGCTCTTTTATGTATTTGTATGTATCTTCGCGCTTAAGATACCTGGAATGCGAAGCAGAAAGGCGGTTCTTGGCCGCAAGCTGTTTGGCCGCGATGTCCAAACTTTGGACTCCAAAGGCCCGGCAACGCCCGAGGTCGATATAACATCGGCCTTCTGCAGATTCCATTGTCTGCTGCGCACTTCCTGTACACCCAGTTGTCGCCGATCACAGCTGTCGCAACAGTTGTCCACCGCTTTAACTGCACGCACCTCGCTGGGTTTGTGTTGCCCCTACCCACGGGTCTCTGCTCATCCACCTCAGCCCTGAGCCTCAAAAGCAATCTTCGAGATAAACTAACCCTTCGAGCAACATCAATATTTCATATATAGAATCGCGAATCTAAGATAGCAGCGCAGCCATGGCACGGCTCCTGCTTGCTGCGCTGCTGCTGGTAGCTGCACACCTATCACCCGTCGCGTGGTGCCGTGTGCTATGCCAGCCCAGCGCCAGGGACACTGCTAGCCCATCAGCCAACATCACATCTCCCACCGGGCCCTGCCCGCCCCCCGGCTTCGGCCCTGTCGCTGACCTGGACCTCATTGCGTATGCATCAGCACCGTGGTACGTGCAGAAGCAGGTGAGCGTGTGCGTTACAGGCCAGCTCGTGTCGGGCATTAGTTACACATGGATGCAGGTGGTTTTGGCGTTAGGGAGCGGGCCGGATGGAGGTCCATCAGAGAAAGTGACGCATCACCGTGTAGGCCCGCCTGACGTGACACCGTGTGCCAGCGAGGTGAAGGAACCTTTCCTGGCACACTGGCGGCCAGGATGATTTACAGTGATAACTTGTAGCAGGACATATGGTACGTGCCATAAAGCTGTTCCAGCGGCCTCAACCCAACACGTGTACGGCACTTGCCCGCTCCCCGCAATGCCGTGTACGGCACCCCCGCAGCTTCCCCTGTCGTACCAGCCGGCGGACGAGCTGTACTGCGTGCGGGCGGTGTACGAGCCCATTAACGCCACGGACCTAACGGCGGGGCTGATTGTCAACAACTACGCCAACCGCGGGGCGGTCAACGGCCCGGTCAGCGGCACCTCCCGATACGACCCGTGGGTGAATGCTATGGCACGCTGACAGACTCGCGCGGTGCATGGCACGGGCCATCGACTTTACCGGTGCCTAGGGCACACGAATGGCACGTGGTTGCTGCACATGACGGCACAGAGGGCCCTGACTCCCGTGAGGGTGCCCTGCCAAGCAAGCATACCAGCCCTACCAGGGGGCCTGGAACCTCGTCTGCCACCTCTTACACCTGCGTCGGCGCTGTCCCGCCGTACAATGTACACCCACACGTCTGCACATGAACGCAACAGTCCTACCATACCGACAATCCCGAGTTCCCGATCCCGTCCGCCCCGTCCCTGCTGCCCCGCCCCACCACAGCACCAGCAACGTGTCGCTCATCGCGCTCCCCGCCAACCCCTCCAACGCCTCCACCTACGCGAAGCTGCTGGTGGGGCCCGAGCTGCTGCTGACGCTGCTGCCGCCGGGCGCGGCGCAGAAGGCGTTCGGGCCGTACTGGGTGGTGGCCACAGGTGGGGGTGGGCTCGGGTAAGGGGAGGTTCGGGTGGGCCTCCCAACGCGCACATGGAGATGTCAGTCCGTACCGTATTTTTTTTCTATGCGTATGCGTTCGGGCCGTACTGGGTGGTGGCCACAGGGGGGAGGGGAGGGACTAAATGGTCCAGGTGAGACGGCAAAGGGTTAGATGGTCCTCTGGAGGAATGATAACATTGCACTGGCGTGGTGTATACCAGCCACTTTCCACGTGTGGGGTGCAGTATATGGCAGGCGCCGTACTGGGTGGTGGCCACAGGTGGGGGTGGAAGGGGTCAGGTGGTCATCCCGGAGATGACATGATGGCGCGTGGCACTATTGTGGTGCGTACAAGCCCTGTGCCACATGTAGGGTGCCGTACTCGGTGGTGGGCACAGGTGGGGGTGAGTCGGGGTGGTCTTCCATCGCGCACATGGAGCTGCTCGTGTACATCGTCGCACCAACTGAACTGTACTGTGCGTAAAGAGCAGGACCACCTGGGTAGTAGTGGCCTCACGTGGGATGCCTGCCGGGTTCAAAATGGATGAAACGTCCGAACAGAGGGTGCAGATCCAGGCATGATGGAAGCACGGCTTGCTGGAAAAGCAAGGTCGCATCGGTGCCTTGGGGTTAGGCATCCTTTTTTTCTTGGCTATCACACGCCGAAGGCATGGCGTGGCCCTCACACTCGTGGCATCGTAGTACTCTGCCCGTCCCCAAACTCGCCTCTACGCGCACGCCTTCGGCCCTTCCTCAAACTCCTCTTCTGGTATAAGACCGCCGTCGTGCTTCCCCCGGCCTTTCATTATCAAGCCCTGGTCGGTACTCTGCCAACCAACTTGCCCCTCCGCCCCTCCCCAGGCCCCTCCTCCAACTCCTCCCTCAAGTACGACTGGGCCATCATTTCCGGCGGCGCGCCCAACTACACCGTGACCGCCCCCAACGGTACCACCGCATGTAGCACGCTGCCGGCAGAGGGAGGGGCGCCGCTGGACCTGGGCGGGCCGGCGGCGGCAGACTTGACGCAGGTGGGCAAATGGACGGGTGGGGCGCTGCGGCAGACCCGGTTGGGTATGCGGGTGACGTACCTACATGCTCGTGCCTCACTGTCGTACATGGCAAATGCCTCATTTACTGCCGTGCATGCCAGTACAGCGGTGCGATGTGAGCCGCGACACGGCGACACGTGCCGTGCCGTGTGCGTGCCAAGGCCAACGCCTGCCCGAAGTCCCACCGCAATTTTTCGTGCTTTGTATTCTTACCATGCATCGGCCAACAGGCGGGGCCGAGGGGCAACGGTAACGGCAACGGCAACGGTTACGGCAGGGGCAACGGTAACGGTAACGGCAATGGCAACGGTAACGGCAACGGTAATGGCAACGGCAACGGCAGGGGCAACGGCAACGGCGGCAGCGGCGCAGCAGGCGGCGCCCCCTCGTTCCTGCCCACTGCCGGCGCCAACACCACTGGCAATGCCACGGCTGGTGGAGCCGCCGGGAACCAGGTTCTGCGCGAGTCGTACGAGTCGGGAGGTGGGTGCACGGAAGCGGCGAGCAAGGATCGGGGATTATGCCGTACAGCTGGGGTGGAGTGGGGGTGTGTTGAAGAGTCCGGACCCCCCTGGAGCCCCCTGCACCATGCCTCCTTCCCCGCTGCCACCGTCCAGCCGTAGCTACATACTTGTGAACGCCCACAGACCATGCACCGCCCCCGCGCTCTTTGCGCTGGACTGGTGCCTGGCACGGGCCCCATTCCCCAGTCCCTGCTGTCACCCAGCTGCCCCCGTCCACGTGACCGGTACTCGTGCACGCCCATACTTCGCTTCGTGTTGTTCCTGATTCGTTCTGAGGAAAACGGTGTATGGCACCGCAGGCAGGAATGGGAACCTCCGTACCCTGTGTACTAGTAGTGGCCGCCACGTCGTCGTACTTGCATGCCCATGCAATGGCACCGGTATGCCCGCCCGCAGGCCTGTGGTTCTTCTCCCGCAAGCCTGTGGACCCGGAGGCCACCGCAATCATGGAGGCACGCGCACAGGGTGGGTGGAGCAGGGTGGAACTGTGGTAGGGTGGGCGGACGCGGGTACCTTGGTGTTGGAGTGGGAGCAAGCGTGGTTGGGTGGGCCTGGCGAAGTCGGTGGCACGGGCTGGGGCCAGGGGCGACCGCGTTCGTGGAGGCACGCGCACAGGGTGGGTGGAGCAGTGGTAGGGCGGGAGGACACGGGAAACTTCGCCGATCATGCACCTTTCCCTCCATCCAGTGTTCCGGTCTTCTTCAGTACAAAATCCTAAGCGCTTACAATTTTGGGCCCTCCGTCCCAAAAATTGTCTCAGTACTGCTTACAATTTTGGCGGTAAAAAATTGTAAGCCAGAATTTTTTTCCTGGGGGGCAAGCCCCCCAGACCCCCCAATGTTACACGCATCGAAGCAGCAAATTGACCCCAAACTCGTTTCCGTGCTTCCCTGACGCCCACACGGTTTCCTCGCGCTTTACGCGTACCTCAAATCCTCGTACGCAAAGCCCTGCCCCAAGACGCCAGGCCAGTAGTAGGCCTCCAGCAGCATCAATATCTCAGGAAGCGTAGGTGCCTGCCTGCACCGCCCCCTCTCATGCATCACAGCGTCTGTCCACTGACCAAGCAACAGGGTCTAAAGCTGTGGTTTGGCAGCAAGCGCCGTAACTCACAACACCGCCATCCACTGCTAGCTGTAAATCGCGTAACTTCCATGTACGATGCATACCCATCGCCCACGCCAAGCCGGTGACAGCAAAGGTCGTCGCGTCCCCCGGAGCTGCTTACAATTATGGCCCCAGGCTTTCCGAAATTGTCGAAGTACTGCTGACAATTTTGGCTGGAAATTGTAAGGAAATTCTAAATTCCCTTACAATTTTGGCCTAAAAAATTCTAAAATCCGGCCTCGCCGGCCGGAAAATTCGTAATATTGTCGAAGACCGGAACACTGCCTCCATCCCACTTCTCCCTTCCACAGCAGAGCTCGGTCTGGACAGGTCTGGACACCAGCCGGCTGCTGCATACCTGTGCTCCGCAACGCTCCTGCCTGCGGCCCTGTACGCCCCACCGACCCCCGCGTCCATCTCGTACCCCAGAATCCCACAGAGCTCGGCCTGGACACCAGCCGGCTGTTTGCACACCTTGTCACACCTGTGCTCCACAACTCTCCCGCCCCTGTGCGCCTCACTCCCGACCCCCGCCTCTACCTCGTACCCCATGATCCCACAGAGCTCGGCCTGGACACCAGTCGGCTGCTGCCGGTGCAGCAGGAGGGTTGCAAGTACAGCGCGGAGTAGGAGTTATGTTCCATGTGCACATGCTGCAGCAGCACTTACCGCGGTACCGCTACCGTACAACGCGTACCGTACAAGACCTGCGTAAGGTCACGTCCGGGCTTCCTTTTTTGAGGGCGGATTTTTCTCAGCAGGGTACAGCGCGGATTGTAGTAACGGATTTTTGAAGCGTGAATGGGAGTGCAATCTACACATGCGAGCATGCGTCACTTACGGTACATGCACATTGCCAAGTGCTTGGAGTTGACGCAGGATTGCGGCCTGCTTCCGACAGTTGGTACGGACTGTTGTAGCTTTGTAATTTGGAGGAGTTGCAGTGGGTTGCGATAATAGGTATTGAGATAATGAGACAGGTTGGCTGGGCGTGCATTCAGGTTGCAATGCACGTGCGGTGCCAGGCGGTCGGTGCGGACCGGCATGTGCCGTACGGTACGCTTGGCAGGCTGGTCTGCAAAGACATTGAGAACAACTATCGGTACTGTGTAGCTACACCGCCTGAAGTGTAACACAGGATTGACGAAAGTTATTGTGGTTATGGTATGAGCATGCTGAGGCCGTAGCGGATGACGGAATCTTGCGCCGCATCGCAAAGAGCAGTTGGTGGTTGTTACACGGTACGATGGTGCACAACGCAGCTCACACGGAAAGGTCGAGCAAGCAGCTTACCAGCTCAGCGCAAATGCGGTCGGAACTTGGACATGAAATGCAGCAAACATGACTCCTGCCACATATGCACTCGCGCCTAGACACACGGTGGTCCTGTACACGCTGTCCTGCGTTGGCAGTGACTCCCCCCGTAAATGTTGTCGCGAGGAGTCATCCGCACCACAGCCCACATCACTTAAATGCAATACAGTGTAACAAGTGCCGTAAATGTCATACTACTAACATGCCATAGTAACCGGTACGTGGCTTCCTTTAGTGCTCGTAAGGCACCACGCGGGACGTAGACAAGCGCCGGGCATTCACTCTCGAGGGTCAGTGTGCAGTAAGACAAGACCCATTCACACCAGGGGCGCAATCCAGCAGTCCAGCAGGCCTTAACGAAGGCAATTCCGTGCCCACCTGCTAAACGCAAACAACGACAAGCACGGACAAGGCCACTTAGGGACCAGCAAACCTTACCGCCCTACGCCTCCCTATGCTGATGTCCCATTCACCCGTATGCCCCACGCCTCTTAACCCATTCACAGCCGCCGGCGGCGCTTGGGGCGCGGCGGCGGCTCCGCCGTGGCCTGCGTGTCCGCCACCGAGTCAGCCCGCAGCGACACCTGCGGCTCGTGCTCCTCGCTGACCTCGTACCCCAGGCCCGCTCCCTCCCCACCATACCCGTCGCCCTCCTCCTCCTCCTCCTCCTGCTCCTGCTCCTCTCCCTCCTCCTCCGTACCCTCCCCACGGGAATCCGCAGTACTCAGCCGCCGCTTGCGGCCCGACAGCTGCACGCCTTCCTGCACCTCCTCCGGCTCCTCCCCTTCCTCTCCCTCCCCCTCCTCCTCCTCCCCTTCCTCGGCCCCCGTGTCACCCGACACCGCCGCCAAGTCCCCGCTGTACCCCTGAGACACCCCCTGCCTCTCCTGCGCCCCTTCCTCCTCCTCCTCCTCCTCCTCCTCCTCGCCCTCCCCTTCCTCGGCCTCTGACACCACCCGCAGGTCCGACGCCCCAGCCGCACCCTGCGACACCCCCGCCCCCTCCTCCTCCTCCTCCCCTGCCCCCTCTCCTCCCATGCCTCCAGTGTCGGCCGACGTGCCAGCGGCCAGAGAACCCCCCGGCTGCTGCGACCTGCCCTCCCGCTCCTCTTGCTCCTCCTCCTCCTCTGCCCCCTCCTCCTGCCCCTCCTCCTCCGCCCCCTCCTCCTCCCCCTCCTCCTCCCTCCTCCTCAACCCCCTCCTCCTCCTCCTCCTCTTCATGCTCTTGCTGCCGCTGCTGCGCTCGAGCCCCAACAGCACCACCCCGGGCACCACGGCCACCAGGCAGCTCTTCCTCTGTGGGCAGGAAGCCCTCAAGCTCCTCCTCCTGCCCCTCCTCATCCTGTCCCGCCTGCTGCTGCTCGCTTGCGCCGGCCTTCTCCTCCTCCGCCTCCTCCTCCTCCGCCTCCTCCTGCTCCTCCTCACCCTGCGTGGCCCCGGCGCCCTGACTGACTGCAGCGCCTGGGGCAACAGCAGATGGACAACAGGGTGGAGATTGGTTACTAGGCCATGCGGGCGGTACAGGTGCATACGGTGCAACCAAAGCATCTGGCTACGGCATCATGCTAGCATGTGCGCAGGGGCTACACGCTTAGCGCCCTGCACGTCGTACCAGGTCCTTGGGGCTACAGCGCCTGGGGCGCATGGGGCTACAGCGCTGAGCGCCCTGGGCGTTCCAACAGGCCCTCCATGCTCCTCAATGGCCAAACGTCCCCATGCAGGCCTCCCCGCCGGTCAGCTGTAGCTGTTCACCCTCCAAACCCCACGCCTCCCTGCCTGCTCCCTCATGCTGCCTGTCCTCAGCCCCTGTCACCGTGCCACCTGGCCCCATCCCCACGCCGCCCTGTGTCCACGCCCATGTGCAAGTGCCCGCGTGCCCGTGTGACCGTGTCCAAAGCTCGTTCGCGTGCCTTAGATACAACCCTGCACCACGCTCGCCTCCACTCAACCGGCAGCCCTGCGACAACCCCTGCCCCACCGTACCCCGACCCACCTTCCTCCTCCTCCTCCTCCTCGTCGGCCCCCCGCGTGTCCCTGCTGGCCAGCAGGTCGCTGTACGCCGCGAACTCCTCGCTCACGGCAGGCACCGCCACCCGAGCCTGCCGCCCACGCTGCTGCTGCTGCTGCTGCTGCTTCCGCACCGCCGGGCCCTGGCTGGGCCCTGGCCCCGCCCCCACATCCAAGTCCTCCTCCTGTTCTTGGTGGTCATCGGCCATGAGCGTATCGCCGTCAGCGACCGCGACTGCGGCGGCCGCCGGAGCGGCGGCGGCGGCGGCAGCGCCGCGGCGCGGGCGGGCGGCTGGGGATGGCGGCGGCGGCGGTTGGGCCTTGCGCGCGCCCGCGGCGGCGCGGGGCGGGGCAGCGGCCTGTGGGGCAAGGTGAAAGCCACGTTGCGGAAGAGCATGGGCATCGGTTCGCCACGACCTGAGACAGCTGTACCCGCTTACAATCGATGGCGCAATTGGCCCACTGGAGTTCATGCATTAAGGTGTCAGCACGGCTGCTGGTCTTAACTGCACTCGTGCTGTCACTGCCTCAAACGACTGGCGGACTTGACGCCACATGCAGCACACGAACACATCATCTCAGTGAAACGTGTCCACACAGGCTCCTGCGCCGCCGTACCTTGCGGGTGGGAGCCGGCTCCGCCTCCTCCTCCTCCTCCGGCTGCTGCACCGCCCGCACTGCCTTGGTAAGCCACCCCTCCGCATCCTGCCCCCGAACCTTCGCCCCCTTCGCCGCAGCACCACCACCCCGCTGCGGCTGCTGCCGCCTCGCCTGCCCCTGCCCCTGCTCCTTCACCCGCCCCGCAGCCGCCTTCTTGCCGCCCCTCCCGCGCCCCTGCTTCTCCCCCTCTTCGCTCTCGGGCTCTTCCTCGCTCTCCTCTTCACCGCCCTCCGACTCAGAACGCTGGCCGGGGGAGGGCGCGAAGGAGATCTTCTTGGGGCGGTTGGGGCGGTTGGGGTTGGCAGCGGCGCGCTTGAGGACGCGCGGCGCGGCGCGGCCGCGGGTAGCCTTGTCCTGTGGAGTTGTGGATACAGCGAGTGCACGGTCAAGCAGGGGTGCGTTTCCGGCTCACCTGGAGTGGGACATACTGCGGCACTGCACATTTGCGAATACACATGCGCCATGGCCCCCTGTCCTGCCTCTGTCAATCCCGCCTCAGTCATCCCGCAACCCCACCCCCTCCCATCCCCGACACCCCCCTCACTTTGACCATCTTGAGGTACGTGTCGAACGGCGCCCACGCCTCCTCATCTCCCTCCTCCCCTTCTTCCTCCGCCGCCGCCCGCGCCGCCGCCACCTCCTCCCCCTCCGCCCAGCCCTCCAGCTCCGCCGCCAGGGCGCCGGCGTCCCCAGGGGCCAGCTTGGGCAGGAAGGGTGCCGCGCCCCAGGCCAGGAGGGCCAGGTGTGTGGGCGGGTGGGAGAGCGCATGGGAGTGCAGGGAGCGCAGCAGGGAGAGCAGGTCGGCTGCAGAGGTTCCGTGGCCTGCATGGAGGGGTTGGACAGAGAGTGGGTGGCAAGGGTTCCCGGGAGTCAGTCGCTTACAAGTACTGTGTTCGTGCAAACACGGAGGGTTGTGTGGCCTGCATGTGGGAGGGATGCGCGAGGTTGAGGAGCAGAGGCAGATCGGCTTTATGCACGGGCAGTCCTCAGGTGACAAGGGCGTAAACTGGTGCTCAGGCCACCAGGGACCATGTTGCGTCAACCTGTTGCAGAGACAAGTCGTTACCTGCACCCACTTGCGTATGTATGTGGCCACCTGCTCCGCTAATGGCCTCACCTCCACCAGCGCCGCCACCGCGCCCCTTAAGACACACCCGCCGGCTAATACACGTGCACCCACCTGCGTACATGCTGGCAACCTGCTCCGCCAGCTGGCCCAGCTCCTCCAGCGCCGCCACCTCCCCCTCCTCGTCCTCCGCCTCGCCAGCCAGCGCCACGCGGGACCAGGCCTGCGGGGTGGGGGTGGGGTTCAGGTGTAAGGTGGGTAAGAGCTCCTAGATCTAGGGTGATCTAGGGTACAGAGACAAGACACGGATACAGAGCCCCGCGGGACCAGGCCTGTGGGAAACGATGCGTTTGCATTGGCACGACGTGAGCTGTCATGTGGGTTGGCGGTTGAGGCGCCCTACATGTGCACGCACACGGCAAGGTGCCACGCGGGACCAGGCCTAGCAGCAGGGGTGTGTGTGGGACGGGTAGCACTTAGCGAGGTTTGAGCGAGCGAGAAGCCGTGTCGATAACCGTGGGCACACGCAAAGGGCGCAGGCACAGGTGGATGGGTGCTGCGGGCTTCAGGTTCCTCCCAGCCGATAGCTCATTGCAGCAAAGAGCCTCGATGAAGGCCAATCAGCAGGAACTTTCTTGGCTTGCAGTACATGGGCCCACCTACCCGAACGCGTCCGCGTGCACTAACCACCTCTTGTGGCTGACACACAACACATACATACGCGTTGGCCCACCTGCTTTATTGCGTCTGCGTACACCAGGGGCATCTCGCCGTGCGGCCGCACGCCCGCCACCTGGCGGCACACGTCGCGGATGAGGTCCGCCACCTCGGGCCCGTGCCGCGCAAACTGAGGCATGTGTATTAGGTGAGCGGGGTATTAGGCGGGTGGGGCATGTAAAACATGGCGGCACACGGGCGTCCATACGCACAGCTCTGCCCCCGAGTTTGCCTCCAGCCCCCTATGCGCCGCCCCGCACACCCCATGCGGCAGGAGCCACCCTTTAAAACACATGCACGCAAGCTTATACTCACATGCGCGTCCCCACACCCACCTCTGCCACCAGGTTGGCCGCCAGCCCCCTGTGCGCCGCCCCGCACACCCCGTGCGCCAGCAGCCGCCCCAGGCAGCCCACCGCCGCCAGCTTGGAACCCACGGCGGCGGACCGGCGGGCGCGGGCGGCGGTGGCGGCGGCGGCGTCCTTGGCGCTGCCGCCGGCCGCTAGGTCGTCATCAAGCAGGCCTGGGGGAAACATGAAGCCGGAGTGGACAAATATTGATGCAGAGAGGCATTCGCTGGATGCAATGAGAAGCTGGATACGACGAGAGGGGGTACGACGGGACCGGGAGACTGGGGAGGTTCGTTCGGCATTGGCACCGATTTCACGTCAATGCCAGTAGTCACATGGATGCACGGTGGCGTGGGATGCCGCTACAGTATGTGCGCCAGGACCGCATCATGCAGTATGCGCGTGCGCGAAAATGTTGGGAACAAAGTTGCTGGTAAAATGAACTGGAACACAAATCTTGGTGATGTTCTGAGGGAGTTCAGGTTGCAACTCACAAGCAAGCACCTCCCGCGTTGCTAAGCCACGAACCGCTGTCTCAAACAGATCGCCGAGCCGATTGGTGCCAGTGCACCACAGACCACGACGTCACGACTGTACTAACCCCAGGTGCCGACCAGTCGTCCTAGACGACCTTCACCCACCCACCCGCCACTCCTCACCTCCGTCCTCCTCGCCCGCCTCCTCCTCCCCTTTGTCCGCCTCCTCCCCGCCGCCCGGCGCCCCCCTGCGTGTGTCCGCCGCCCGCAGCACCCCCCGGCAGTGCTCCCACAGCAGCGTGCAGGCGGAGCCTGAGAGTATCAGCAGCGCAGGCTCAAGGGGGGAGCCCTGGGGAAAGTGGGGAAAGGTATGGGGCCAAGGAGTCCAGACGTCACACGAAGGCATCTTACTCAATGCCGCGAGCAAGAACCCGCTCTCACTGCATTACTCATCGGACTCCACAGCCCTCGAAAGGAAATTCGTTTGCATCTGAATAAGTCGCTCCACGCCCCTACCTTCCACGCCTGCGACCCGAACACCAGCGCCAGGTTGCTCAGCACACCGATGCCAAACAAGACGCACCAAGACGCACGCGGACACACACACACACACCTTCCACGCCTGCGACCCGAATACCAGCGCCAGGTTGACCAGCACACCGATGCAAAATAAGACACACGAAGAGACACGCGGACATGCACCCACCTTCCACGCCTGCGACCCGAACACCAGCGCCAGGTCGCTCAGCACTCGGAACGCAGCGTCGCGGACCACGGCGGCGCCGGCGGCGGCAGCGGCGGCGGCGGGGGACATCCCCTGCCTCCTGCGCCCTCCCTCCCCCTCCCCGTCCTCGTCCATGTCTGCGTCGTCCATGCCCTCGGGGTCCAGGGTGGCGTCCTGGGTGGCAGCCGCCTGGGCGTGCCGACCCGCTGCCTCGTGTATGGCAACAACCTAGGGGTATAGCAAGAGCGCAAGCAGCATAATGACTCGTGTGCAGCAATTTATGTGCTGGTGAGTAGCTTGAACACAGCAATTCACGTGCTGGGGAGTAGCTTAATGACATGGGTCAGCATGCCGACCTGCAGCCTCGTGGATGGCAACAACCTGGGGGCATGGTGCAAGCAGTGCAACATTGCACCTTAATCACATTTTACTAGGTGTGCATGTGGGTGCAAGACCTGCCCCCTGCAGCGCCCTGTGAATGGCAACAGGCGCAATCAATGCGACATTGTTTACTGTGTGTGCGGCTCAGCACGTTCAGTACCGCGGAACAGCCCACCTGCTGCAGCATTGCGTCCCGTGCCGCCACCAAGACCCACTGCCATCCCTTTGTGTATTAGCACCACTACACCATCACCCACCTGCTGCAGCAGCGCGTCCCGTGCCGCCACCAGCCGCTGCACCTCGGGGCCACCGGCGGGAGGCGCGGCGCTGGTGCTGGGCCCGGCGGCGGCGGCGACGGCAGTGTCCGGTTCAGCGTTCAGCTGCATGGGACAGGGCCACGAGAGATATCAGCAGGGCAGGGTCGGGAGGAGGGATGCGTGGTAAAACGGTTGTGCGTGGAGGCTGAACCTGCATGTGCGTGCCAGTAGCTGCGCTAACGAGGAGCACAGACACCGAGTGCCGCCTCCAACAGACCCAACTTAGTGCACAATCGCAACCTGCACATCCCTCACATGCAACATGCGCAATCGGCAGCACCCTCGCCTGCATGGCCTCCAGCCCTCCCACCAATCTGCACATGCAAGGCATCCGCACAGTCAACACACCTTGCTCCCGTCACCCTTAACGTTGCTTAGCAACACGGCCAGCCGCGTGGCTGCCATGGTGAGAAGGTCCCAGCTAACACACACCCTGAACCCACACTCCTCGACCCACACCCACTGCCCCCCTCATCCTGTGCACGTTACTCAGCAGCACCGCCAGCTGTGTCGCTGCCAGCAGGCAGATGGTCGCAGGGCCCAGCTAACACACACCCTGAACCCACACTCCTTAAGCCACACCCACTGCCCCCCTCACCCTGTGCACGTTGCTCAGCAGCACCGCAAGCTGTGTGGCTGCCAGCAGGCCTGTGGTTGCAGGGCCCAGCAGCCGCCCCCGGCCGCAGCCCGCCAGCAGGGCGTCTAGGGAGGAGCCGACCCGCGGGTCGGAGGCCAGGGGGGTGCCGCCGCGGATCTGCGAGGGGACGGGTAGGCGGTTCAACATTACCCCACTAGCGCTCGGGCGGTCCGTGAAGCTGCTGACGCGGCAGGGAACGGAGTGGATACATGCAGACATGGAGCCTAACACAGGGCAGCAGGACGCACAAGGTGCCGCAGATTCTCTTTCCATTTCGTTCACACGCCTTGCCCGTTTCCACTCGGGGTCATCCGGCCCACCCAACCCGCGCTACTCGGTCCCCCAATGCCCGCTAACCCATCAGCGGCCACCATTCATTGGAGCCGGCCCCCACTTCCCAGCCCTGCTAACCCACCAGCATGACGTGCACCCGCAGCACCGCCGTCCGCAGCGCCACCACCTCCTCGCACTCCGCCGCCCCTCCTCCTCCCCGTGCTCCTCCTCCTCCCTGCAGCTGCCCCCCTGGCGCCACCAGCTCGCGCTCCTCCCCCGCCGCCTCCACAGCTTCCGCCAGCTCCTCGTTTCCGAGGGACCCAACGGCAGCTGCTGCCGCCTCCAGTCCCGCCGCCAGCTGGGCACAGGTGTCGCGAAGCACCACGCCAGCAGGGGGCTGCAGGGAAGACACAACACACATTGAAGGGGTTTGTAAGGCGAGAGCGAGAGATTAGGGCGGTAACGGCAGCTTCCTCCAGGCCCGCTGGTAGCTAAGAGCAGGTGTCGCGAAGTACCACACCAGCAGGGGGCTGCAAAAGACGGGGAGGCGCAGGTACGTAGACAGGTTGGAAGGCGAGAAGTGAAAGGAAGGCATACTCAGCCAAACAAGGAAGGCACAGCGGCCGTGGCTGCCTCGTGCCCCACTACCAGCTGAGAACTGGTGCCGCAAAGGACTATGCCCCAAGGGGTCCAGGAGGAGTCAGTTGCTCACCTGCAAGGCAGCCGGCGCACGTGTCGCCGCATACACCAGCGCGTCCGCGCACGCCGCCATGAGGTCCGGGGCCGAGGCGGGCGCCCGGGCCCCCAGCTGCTCCCCCAGCGGCCGCAGCAGCGCCCGCCAGCCGCCCTCGTCGCCGCGCAGTGAGAAGAGATCCAGGCGCAGGTGGCGCAGCGTGGACACCAGCGGGGCCAGCTGGGGGCAAGGCGTAAACCATTTGGGTTTGGTAACATCGGTGATCATTCCATTCTTGACGCGCAGTATAACGCTGCGCACGCTACATCAGGGGCGGGTTGGCATAGCATTTATATCAGAGCCGCGAGTCCCGGAACGGGTGGGTGGCACAATAACAACGACAACAAGAATGACAACAGTAATGCCTCACCACTGCGGGGTCCGTCTGGTGGCGCTTTATGAGCCCCGGGAGTGCCCCCAGCAGCACGTGGCTGGCCTCGGACAGGGGGTCGGCGGCAGCAGCTCCATCGGCAGCGCCCTTGCGGCCACGGGGGGCGGCCTGCGTGGCGGAAAGACGAGCAGCAGACTCGGGCTGTTGAGACACGTGGAGCCAGTGGCGAACAGGGAGCCACAGCCGCGCCCATGCCAACCGCACTGGCCCTGCCTGCAGGGAACCCCTGGGACCGTCATAAGAATACGGTATTGAAACCAGGGAAACGCATCTTCTACGCCGCTGCCGCCTTTAGCCACCTTGCTCGGCGCCTTTGTCACCATTTGCCCACGGCGCAATCCGCTCCATTTCGCTGCCGCTCACAGCCAACACAGCCGCCGTGCCACGCGGCCACAACCGCCTGCACACGCCGCGTCCTGCCCACTCCTCGCCACCGCAGCAGCCTCGCCACGCGCCGGCACGTCCGCCTTTTGCATTCCGTGCGCCGCGGGTGGTCGAACGGGGCACTTCCACTTGAGCGCATGATTTGGGCATAACGTATGGTGTGCAGGCCTCGGGCCTGGAAGGTGCGCACGTGGGCACATCAACCAGCTCGTACACCGAGCTTCCCACTCCGCACAGGTATGCTCTCTACACACAACGCAGCAACACACACCTGTCGTACAGCGCCTCCACCAGCTCGTCCACCACCTCCGGCTCCAGGGGCGGCACCGAGGGGGCGGACAGCGCGCCGCCGCCGCCGCCCGAGCCGCCAGCAGCACCTGTAACGGGGAGCACAGACAGCAGGATGTCGGAAACGAACGAGTGCTTGAAGCACTCACGCCCGGGACCATCTTCGGTCCCGCCGCCAGCACCGTTTCGCCCTTCTCCGGACGCGCCCTACTGGGCCTGTAACTCTAGGACAGGGCGGTCACGCAGGCGGAGGTGGGTTTTGGGCCTACCTGTCGCAGCGGCGGCCTGCGCCAGCATGAGCCCCGACCGCCCCGTCCTCAGCAGCAGCATCAGGTCCAGCACCGCACCCAGCAGCGCAGCAGAGCGCCGTACGGAGGCGTCGCCGCTGCCTAGGGGCGAGGAAGAGGCGGCGGCGGCGCGCGCCGCCTCCGCCGCCGCAGAGGTGTTTGCGGCGGCGCCCTTGGCGCGAGCGCTGCCGCGGCGGGCGCCTGGCGGCGCGGCGGCGGCGGTGACGGCGGCGGCTGCAGCGTCTGCGGCGGCCTTCACGCGCTCGGTGTAGGCCTATGGGTGGAGGCGGGTTGGGGGCAGAGGACGGAGCGCGGTGTTACAGAAGATAGAGCCAAGATATGCACCCGCATCACCAACGCTCCTCCCAGCTGTACTACTGCCGCCAGCTTCGCCCCTTTCCTATCATGGTCAACAACCCCTGGACATGTTGATACACACTCGTCAGATAACCCAGACACTCATACTACCTCAGCTGACCCACATACCCCACCGCTAACCCACCGCCTCCAGCTTGGCCGCATCCTCCCGCAGCAGCACCGCCGCCAGCTCCGCCGCCGCCTGCCGTACGGCGGGCGGTTGGCCCACCAGCAGGCCGTACGCCTCTGGGGCGGGCAGCTGGGAGCGAGACAGGCAGCCGAGAGAGACCAGACGCGCCAGCAGTCGGACCTGCAAGCAAGGGATGCGGGTGGGTACGGTGAGGGGCACCGTCAGACAAGCTGTACCATTTGGCTCGTCTTAACACCGCATGGTCCGTACCTGTTAGTGTTAGCTTACTGCTTGGCAGTGGTGCATCAAACACAGCATCCATGAATACTCAACCCCGTTGTGCATGCTCCCAACAACTCACCCCCAGGGCCGCCACGCCTTCGTCCACATCGTACACCAGCTCCTTGAACCGTGCAGTGAAGCGAGACAGAAACGTCTCCATCAGCGGCAGGTGGGCCGGGGCGGGGGGCACCGGCCCGCCGCCGCCGCCGGCACCCTCGCCGCCAGCAGCTCCGGAACCGGGAGGCGGCGCCCCCAGGAGGTCCAGCAGCCGTGAGACAGCGATGGTGCGGACGCCCGTGTCCTGAAGGGAGGGGGAGAACCCTCATGAGTATTGATTGAGGCCAAGGCCGCTGATGGGGGCCACTAGGCCGGGGCCGCTGACGGGGGCCACTCATACACGCAGGCGGCAAAGCCTGACCGTACCCTGCCGCACCACCTGATCAATACACCCGCCCGCACCCATTACCTACGCACCCTGTCGCTCAGCGCCCAGGCCAGGTACTTGAGGTGCGTGATGTCCATAAAGGCGGCGGGTGCGGCGCCGACCCACCGGCCCACAAAGTCAATGACGAGGCCGCGGATCTCGGGGCCCACGTCCCTGGGGTACGGGATGCGGGATAAAACGGGACAGTTGCATTGTTTCCAAGTAAAGCGTCCAGCAGCAGCAGGTCGAGGCTAAATGACGATCAGCGTGAGGGCAGGACACTTGTATGCCCCCCGTGAATGAAGCTACTTCCCGTCCCTGCTATCCGCACCCTCTCCCGTGCCGCTTCTCCAAACGCTCAACTACTGAGTCCACCTGAACCGCCACCCACAGCGCAGCCACACAGCTGCCACTATGTTGCTCGCTTCCGGGTATCCTTCCTTGGCACGAACCGCTTGCGTCAGGTACGGTACGCCCTAGCCCTGATCCTCATAACGCGCCCACCTGAAGCGCACCCCGAACACCGCCTTGACGGTTGCGTCGATCTGGTCCCTCAGCTGCCGCTCCTGCCGCGCAGCCGCCTCCGCCTGGCGGCCCAGGCTGGCCAGCATGCGCTTCTGCGGTTGGGAGCAGGGCACGGACGGGGAGAGGGTCAGCTGATTACGACATAATAGAGCAGACTTGTACTGCGGGCCCGACGGGCCACTATGTGCTTCTACTGTGGGGTTTACATAAAAGCGAGGGACAGGCGCCTGGGCCCTTGGGCGCTTAATAGCTTGCTCCGGCAGGAGAACGCAGCGCACCGTGTGTCCGCGTGCGCCTTGCCAGTATCCTGTCCGGCCCCGCCAGCACTCATGGCGCTACTCCACCCCAACCCCCATGCCAAACACCCCAGCCCTTACAAGCACGCCTGCCCTGCGTTGTGAGCACCCTGCAAGGAAATCGGACGCAGCCAAAACACCCTTAGTCCATCCCTGGAGCTTGCCACTTGCATTGACGCCCACAACTCCACGCCCGTGCCGCCCACACGGCAGGCCCTCGCACTGATGTGCCGCCCACACGGCAGGTCCTTAGGCTTATGAGTAATGACCTGACTACACATGCCCCGGCTGACCCACCTTGTCGGCCCCGGCGCGCGCCTGCCTCTGCGCTGCTGCCTCCTGGTGCCGTGCGGTGGCCGCCGCCTCCGCCGCCTGCCCCGCCGCCGCCACCCAGCCGCTGACCAGCAGCCCAGCAGTCAGCGTGGCAGCGAACCGGTAGCCGCGAACCTTGGAGCTGCGATCGATCAATGGGTGGGCACTGTAACTGATTGACTGTGGTTGTTGCAGGTGGTGTCAAGGTGGTCAGCCGTCAGTGTGGTCGCGAACCGTAGCCGCGAACCTTGGAGCTGTGCGGGTGGAGGGAAAGGAGGGGCTAGAACGGTTGGGGTTTCGAGTCTGTTCCTACGTGGATAGGAATGGAGTAGCGGAGCGGCGGTGGTGAGCACCTCAATGCTGGGAACAGAGGGATCGGGCACTGGAAGATAAGCTTGAGGATAGTCGGTATCCCGTGCCGGCTTACGCGGTCAGTACTGACACTGGGTATCGACATTGGGTACATGCATCTGTTACCCGGACGCATGTATCTGTGTAGCTCACGTGCACCTCAGCACCCACCCGCTGAACCCTCTTGACGCCGTCAGTGTGCCTTGCATGCGATCCGCAACCCTTCGCCCATTCTTCTGCCCCGGCCCACAATCCACATGTACGCTAATACACTTGCACCCACCCGCTGAGGCCCGTGAGCAGGTCGTGCAGGCGGTCCGCCACCTGCTCGTCCATCAGCCGCCCCGCACCGTGCAGCTCTGAAACCAACTCGGACCAGAAGGCGTCGTACGACGACCGCAGGTTCCGGAGCTTCTTGTCGCGGAAGGGCTCTGCTCCGCCGTCCTGCAGGGGCGCACACACGCGCACGCATGCGGCACGTGTCAACGCACACGTGTGCCTCTTTTATCCAACAAGGGCGTCCACCCGCTGCCGTTCTCCTGAGTGTAACCCGATGACTCAACGATATCAATTCTGCTGGACAGCATCAGTGCAGTCCGTCAGGAGTTGCTCTCGCTGGCTCTCTGGTGTCTACCAGGCGCCGCAACCTAATTACCGTACGCTAAACCTTGACCCACATGGTGTGATTCACTCCACTTGCTCACCCTCACGATGGTGTCCACCAGGCGCCTCACCACCTCGTCCACCTCGCCCCCCTCCACGTCCTCCACCGTCACCTCGCTGTCGCAGCCGCCAGCCTGGGATTGGGGAGCAGGGAGGGGAGGAATTCTCGTGAGAGGCGCTGTTCAGTACCCGGGGCGGGGCGGATCAGGGGACCGGGCCGGATCAACAAACAGCGTATGAGGTGCAGGCAGTAGCGTACGGCTCGGTGGGGTGCTAAGCTCGTAGAGGCAGCAGTTTGACCGCAGCAGCTGCGAGGATTGGTATGGGCAAAGCATGGGCAACGTTCTGTGCGGCTTCCCGTGCATGCCACAGCCTCTCTCGGGCTCGTCGGCCCTTCAAAAGCACCACCCTGGGCGCGTTGCTGTTCAGCAGCACGCCTATCCCATGCCCCTACCCACCCACCGCCTCCTGCTCTCGCGCGCGCATTATTGCGCAGGCACCAGCTTTCTCCGTGACTCCCTGACACCTAAAACGGATTTCGCGCGTTTCACGTGTACCCCTGCCCTCACCCGCACCACAGCCTTCCTTGCTACTAGCACATCGTTCCCTCGGACCAACCCCACCCGCACGCCCTCACCCGCACCACCACCACCACCTCCCTTGCTACCAGCATCGTCACCTCTGACTAACCCCGCATGCGCTCACCCGCACCACCAGGGTCCACAGCTCCGCCGTGGCCGCCGTCTTGTCAGCCAGGTAGCGACCCAGCCACTCCTACACGCAACCATGCAGAACGCACACTTCACGCACGTTGGTTAATCAGCGTAGGGCTGAAAGTAGTGGCGTGGCTGCATGGGACGACACAAAAACGCTTTTTGGCACTGGGGCTTTGGGGGCTTGGCCTGGGGTGAGGCTCACCGCGTGCGTGCGTGCGTCCCCCCTACACCCCCGCTTTTTGGGTCGCGCGCACACTTCACGTATCCTGCGTACTGACTCGCACTTGCTGGCCGACCGTGTGTGGTTGGCAACACGCAACAACGTAAGAATAGGGTCCAGGAGGTTGTGCGACGCTCAAAGGATACGTCTTACTGTCTTATGTTAGTGGTGCTTTGTGGGTATACGTCACGGCTTTGTGTTTTAGCAGGGTTAATCTGTGGGTATACAGTATGGGCATGCAACGTTGATGCCCGCCTCCCTCGCCCACCCCACCTTGGCCGCTTTGGACACCGAGCCTGGGTGTCTGCTGATCACATCTGCGAGAGGTAGGGGATAGCACGGGCAGTGGGAACAACCAGGGTTTCAGATTGGTTCTGTAGCCACTCGACCACACGTAGCACGAGTCCCCCAGGCAAGCTGCTGCTCGGCTTCAAGCGTCAACCACCCGGCCGGCCCACTGAGTGCAACAAGGAGCAGCTGCTACGCGCTGGACATACACCCAATCCACAATCGCACCTGTGTCTGTGTACGCGTAAGCCTCGTGCGCAGCAGCTGCTGGACCGGCCAGGCGCCCCCAGATAAACAACCGCACCCTGCCACGCCCTCCTTCCACACACCAGCCACGCAATCCTCCCACACAAAAGCGCCCCCGCTGCAGCTAAGCCCGTGGTAACACAGGTGGTCACACCACCACATCCGCTCACCCCATAGCGTGAGGTTGGCCAGCGACTGCAGCACCACCAGCCGCCGCTTCTTGGGGGCTGGGGCCTTTGGGGCCACAGCAACTCCCCCTGCCCCTACTGCCGCTGGGCCGGCCGAGGGCCCTGCTCCCGCGCCAGCGGACGTGGACGGCCCCGCGCCCTGCCCCCCGCCTGCTGCTGCTGCTGGTGGTGCTGCTCCGTCGGCGCCACCTGCAGCGGCTCCGTTGGCAGCAGCGGGCGCCTTTGCGCCGCCCTTGGCCGCGGCCTTGGCACCCCCTTTGGCGCCGCCCTTGGCCTTCTTTGCGGCTGCGGTGCCTCTAGAAGGCCCAGGCCCTGCTGCTGCAGCAGCTGCTGCATCCTCCTCGTCGCTTGCTGGCTCCTCGTCAGACTCATCCTCCCCATCGCTCTCCTCCGCTGGTTCAGGCGCCTGTGCAGGGCGACAGCATAAGAGTGAGCACCCAACCTCCTCATCACCAACAGGTACTGGAGAGACTGCGGCAATGAAAAGGGTGCTAAGGGTGGCCAGCTCCCCGTGACTGGGCCCGTGGTCAACCCACTCCATAGCCCACCTTGCGCTTCTTGTTGTCGGCACGGGGACTGCTTCCATCCGCCTGTACAGCAGCCTGCTTTCCCTTGCCCTGCCGTTGCTGCTGCTGCTTTGGGGACTGCACGCCGTTTGCTGCAGCTGGGGCAGCGGCCTTCTTGCCCTTGCCCTTCGGGGAGGACTTCGGGTTGGCAGCCGCCTGCTTGCTGCCCCTTTTGCCGTTTGCTACTGCAGCACCATCAAACTCGCTGTCTTCGCCGCTGCTTGAAGGGGCGTTATCCTCGCTCCTGCGCGACCGTAAAGGCCCGGCATTGGGCTGACCATTTCGGTTCCCGCCAAACAGGAATCGATGACCCAAGTCTAAAGCGACTGAGCCGGTATGATTTTAAGGCAAACCAATTCCCATTAAGATACGCCAAGCAACGGTAGACCCACTCTTCTGCCTTCTTGCCCTTCTGCACCTCCTCGGCTTTGCTCTCTAGCGCAGCGAGCCGCCCGCTCCTTCTGCGGTTTCCCGCCATAATAGCTTCAGATTGTAAGCCGTGCTATGCAAGTCTCGAGCAGCGGTCTGGTGCTGGTGACACAACGTCTTTGGACGACGAGTAATGGCTGTTACACAGTCAGGTCAGTTCACTGAAGTCAATAGATGCATGCTCTATAGCTTTTGTTGTCCATACAGCCCCGACACAAAACTATTCGTGCTGTGTCGCTGTCCTGCGATGCGTGCGGTGCTTGGCCCCATGCACGCGGGCTGCTGCACAGGGCCTGAACAACTGCCGGGTCCTCAGAATTGATCAATCAGGTGTTATATATGATTGTAAACTCACATAGTGGCAGTGTTTCTTTCGAGGCACACGCCTTGACTGCCCATGTGCCTGTGTCGGTGTGGACACCGAAGAGCCTTGGACCCCAAACCCTGCACCAACCATTTTACCTGGACGTTCATTGGGCTTTTGCTAGCTCATAAATCGTACCTCGAAATCGTTTCCAACATGGCCGAAAGGGCTGATGCCTCCTCTGCTCCGCCTTCCTGCTCCACCACCGTGCGAGTGCGCTTCCGGCCGCGCAGCTCCAAAGAGGGCGAGGCGCGCTGCGTGTCCTTCCTGTCAGACACGCAGATAGCATTTACAGGACCAGATGGCTCGCGCAACAACTTCACGTTCGATAAGATCTACGGTATGGCCGGGGACGTGGGGTAGCAGCACCGGGTCCGTGGGTCTCTGGTGCTCTAGGCTGGCTACCGTAGGCTCGGAGGAACGGGAGGGAAAAACCAGGAAAGCAAATGGGGCAGCAGCATCTCCCACATGATCCCAGTCTCATCATGCTAGCATGCTCTAATCCTTCATGCCATCCCACAACAGTATTGTGTTGAGGCCCCCGCGCCCCCCGTGCCATTACCCAGGGCCAAATAGGCTGGTCCGTCCCCTAATCCCTGACCCAGATCCCCAAAGCCGACCACGAGTTCCTAGCCACTGTTGCTTTCCCTTTTGGAGGTCATCACGATCCTTGGTCTGCAGGCATTGCAGCACTTCCTTCCTCTCAGCTGCTTTCCCGCTCTGCGGTTACCCCGAGCCCCATCCCCTGCTCCACTTCCTCCGCCTCCCCGCAGGCGAGCCCACCACCCAGGCAGACGTGTTCGCCGACCTCCGCTTTGTCGTCACGTCTGCGCTGCAGGGATACAACGGCACCATCATGGGTGGGTGGGTAAACGGAGACAATACAACACTCACACGTCGCGCACCGCATCCGCAACACGTCGCGCACACCGTATGCTTGCCCCCAGACGCATGCACGGTGGCGTCGGTAGGTGTTTCGACAGCCAACTCCTACCTTCTCAACCAGTTGCAGCGGTAACAAATTGCTAGACTCCTCCCACCCCATGAGAACTGAAACTCTTCTCCGCCAAACTCTTGCCTCCCAGCCTACGGCCAGACCGGCAGCGGCAAGACGCACTCGCTGATCGGCGCCGTGGGCCACCCGCAGCACGAGGGCGTGGTGCCACGTGCCATTGGCTGCCTGGCACACGGCATTGGGCAGGCGGCGGACAGCGAGGGCGCGGACTTCACGGTGGGTCGCGTTGGTTGCGTGCGTGTTGCGTGGGCCGACTGCTGTTGCTGTGCACGCGTTGATACCACTTTGTCCCCCACATACCCCCACCCCCGCACACGCACACTCGGGTGAGCCCAATCGTGGTGGATGGCAGGCAGTGCCAATGTGGAGGACGGGCAGTGCCCCACACCAGTCATGAGATACCGTACCTTTTCCACCGCCAGACTACCAGTTCGCGTTTACCAGCACTCTGTTTATGCCACGCGCTGTCCCACGCACCCAGGTGAGCCTGAGCGTTGTGGAGATCTACTGCGAGCGCATCCGTGACCTGCTGGACGCCTCGCGGGACAACCTGGCGGTCAAGAGCGACCCTACACGTGGCGTGTTCATTGAGGGTGGGTGGGCGGGTGCACGGCCCGGATCTGGTGGGTGGCCGCCAGGGGTAGGGTTCATTGAGGGGGAGCCTGACCCCGATGGTGCCCACAAGGCATGGAACCTAGGCACAAGGGATGCCAGGGATGGGCCCGAGCGAGGCACGTAACGGCAACCGTTGCACAGGACATAAGCGCGCGTCTGGGATCTGCTAGATGCCTTGCTGTAACAACCTGGCAGTTAGCGACCTAGCGGCGCGGCGTGTTTATGGAGGCTGAGCTCAACACAGATGGTGTGTTTGGGTTCGAGCAGGGATGCGCAGGATTGCCGGCATCAGCTCGACTACACCGTGCACCTGCCACCACTCTCCCGCCCAGTAATACATATGCCCGACCGGACAATACAAACCCCAGGCGCAACGGAGCTGATGGTGACGGACGAGCAGCAGCAGCCTACCAATCACAAGCACGCACCTCGACCGCCCTTCATACACATGCCCCCATTGTTAAATCTCACCGCAGGCGCCACGGAGCTGCTGGTAACGGACGAGCAGCAGCTCAACGACTTCATGCACCGGGGGCTGGCGCAGCGCTCGGTGGCAGGTGAGGTCGAGGTCTTGTTGATTGACATTTAGCAGACGCACTGAGCTTACGTGCAGTCCCTCAATGCACGGGGGCTGGCACAGCTCTCGGTGGCAGGTTGGGCAGCTCACTTGGCACTGAGCAAAAAAGTCATGCCATGAACGCGCTTGGGCTTTCGATGCATGCGGCCTGGCTTGGCTTACGGCTGCAGTAAGCCACCTCCGTGAACGAGACCAGATCCCGCTCCCTCACCACCATGCATCAGCAAGACACCAACTGCCAAACTGTAAACCAACTGCCTTCCCCCTGCTGCCCCCCTGTGCCACCCCCGAAGCCACCTCCATGAACGAGACCAGCTCCCGTTCGCACTGCATCGTAACGGTGCGAGTGGAAAAGAGCAACGCAGACGGCAGCGTGCAGGTGCGTGTGGGTGTGCTGTGTTGGGGGTTGGGGGCGGGGGGAGATGCACTTGGGGCGTGGACAAGAGCAGTGGGTGGGCAAGGGCAACACGGACAGAAGCATGCAGGTTGATGCGGGGTGCGGCGAAGACTCGTGCGTGCGTGCCTGCATCTGTATTGTACGGGTCGGATGACGGCAGTGTGAAGGTTGGTGGGTACGGTGTAGGCGGAATAATGGTACAGCTGGGAGCGGGTACACTTGAGACGGCATACCGGTACTGCATCCGCTTATGGCACGCCCTGCAACTTCTGGTAGCGTTGCCCCAGGTTGCCCCCATGCGGCAAGTCGCGCATGGTGAACGAACCTGGCGGCGTTGTATAGAACATGTTCTGGTATTACACATGCACCTCTTGGCTTTTACATAACCACACCTTCGACCGCGGTTTAGTACCGGCACACACGCAGCCCTGAGCCTGAACAGCACCTTAGCATCACACCCACGGCCCCCCAGTGCCTTTATACTGGTAACACCCACGGCCCCCCAGTGCCTTTAGACTGGTAACGCAGGCCAATCGTGTGCATCCCCGTTACACGACCTCCATCCGCCCCCGGCAGTGCGGCAAGCCATGCATGGTGGACCTCGTACAGCTTACATTTTACACTAGCCAGCATGCACTCCTAAAAGCGCCCGCCCAACGTTTCTGGACTCCTCCTCCGGCAAATGGCCCCAACATGTTTCAACCAGCAGACAGCCCTGCCAATGGTTCCCACCATCTTCATGTAAAACTGCGCAACCGGAGAAGCGGAAAACCTGAGAGAACAATGGCATGGCGGGCGACATCCAGGTGACCATGGTGACACCACTCAGTTGATATGCTCAGCATGGACGTCATGGGCGTTTGCGTGACCCTCTCCGTGCGCACTTTATCCCAGAAAGCCCCAAGGGCATGACACGCCTGCTCTCGGCCGTTTGTGACCCGGGTTCTAACTGACCTGGAACGACAGCGACGGAAGGGTGCGGGCAACTATGCACAGGCGACGACAACCCGGGGCCACAGTTGAGGGTACCAGAAAGCGGACCCTTCGGGCTCGCATGCACAGGGTACATGCAACCGTTACATATACTGTCCCCGTATTAGGCGCATTTTCGAGCCGCCGGGCCGGGCTCGTCAGCCCTCAGCTTTATGCCAATGGGACACTCAAGGTGAGTACTACTCAGGTGAGCGGGTGGGCGTACTCGCACGAGCTGTGTTCTGCTGAGCCGCTGGAGTGGACGGTCGACATGTCTACCCCTCCGCCAAGACCAAGTTCCGCTCTACAACGTCACGGCTTTGGTATTAGACTGGTACATATACTGTCCCCACCCCCCTGCCGCTCGCCGCTAACCCCGTCTTTTGCAGGCTGACCGTTGCCGATATAGTTACTTTGCCGCTTTGCGGTTACCAACCCACCCCCCCCAGTGCGGCAAGCTGTGCATGGTGGACCTGGCAGGCAGCGAGAGGGCGGACCGCACCAACGCCGTGGGGGCCACGCTGGTGGAGGGCTCGCTCATCAACAAGTCGCTCAGTAAGTGAACGCAGCGCGTCCAAAAGGAATGACGAGTGACGTCAACATACGCCACGGCATCATCATCCCGCAAGTCATACTTGTCATCTTGCTTACGTCTTTTTACCCCGCCCCAGGCTGCCTGTCCAACGTGATCTACGCGCTGACGGACGAGCGGCGGCCCGGCCAGCCGCCCAAGCACGTGCCGTACAGGGACTCCAAGCTCACGCGCGTGCTGCAGGACTCGCTGGTGGGTGCTGTCTCCAGGTGCCTGGGTAGTCGCATACGATAGATCGGAATGGAAGGCATTGAAGAAGTGTCGTACAGGGAACCTGAGTTCGCGCATGCGCTGTGCAGGACACGCTGTTGGGTGGATACGTAGCAGGACGGCCGTGCTTGCCAATGTGCACCTTACCATGATGGCAGTGGAGGACGCCCCGCTCATTGACTAAAGCCTCGGGTGCGTGTTGGAGGGCTTCCTGAGCACCTGTGTCACCCCAGAATCAGAGGCCACCTAATCCACGTCATTACACGGGAACACACGACACCATTTTCCCATGTGGATATGCCCCCGCAGGGCGGCACCTCCCGCACGGTGCTCATCACTTGCTGCTCGCCCTTGCACAGCGTCCACCGCGCAGCGCACTTACCAACCAACTTTCCATGCACGCACCCCACCCAGGGCGGCACCTCCCGCACGGTGCTCATCATCTGCTGCTCGCCCTGCCTTGAGAACGCCGCTGAGACGCTGTCATCATTGAGGTTCGGGTCCAGGTGGGCAGGAGTCAGGACTCATGGGGAACATGGATAATACCATAAGTAGTTTTGGATTTGGCAGCGCAGCCCGGGGGCAGTGCCTGTGGGCTGGTGTGGATGAGCGGAGTCGTCCGCTGTTTATCACCAGGTATCAAACACAGCTGTTTGTGCGACAGTCAGCCTGGCAGTTCCATGTGCCTTTCCCCCCCTCCGTTTCTAGTACCTTAGTTCCTCTCCACCGTGCGCAGGGCCAAGGGTGTGCAGAACACGCTGGTGGTCAACACACGTGTCAGCCCGGAGAAGCTGCAGCAGCAGGTGGGGTGGGTGTCCCCCAGCGAACAAGAGGAGTACTTGCGAGAACTCCTGCTGCTGGGGTAGAGAGGAAACGTGTCATGGCCACGGCATCGTGTCCTGGCCGGCGTTCACTGTCGCTTGCCTGCTGTAAAGACATGGCAGCGCAAAGGGGCTCCCCACGCCGGCTATGTCACCGCGCGCTTGGCCTCTCGCTGCCGTACCGGTACACGTTTCTATGCTGTACGGACGCTCTGCCGTACAGGTTGACGAGCTCAAGGCACGCAACGCCGCCCTGGCGGAGCAGCTGGCGGCGGCGCTGGCGGCGGCTGCGGGGCCGGGCCGCGGCCTGCCTCCGCCGGTACCCGACAGCTCCGGCAGCGGCGGCCCCACGCCCGCCACCGCTGCGGCAACGTCCAGCGGTGACGCTAACAGCACGCAACTAGCATCTGGTTCTGTAACAGCTGGTGGGGGTGTCACGTGCAGGCACTGTGTGGCTGAGGGTGGGGCTGCGGCGGAGGCAGGAGGCAGCGGCGGTCGCACCGGCGGCAGCGGCGGTGGCGGCGGTGGCGGTGCGTCGTCTGTGGTGGCGGCGGTGACGGGACGGCTGCAAGACGCCGCGGAGGGAGCGCGGCTGCTCCTGGGCATGGGGTGGCATGTGATGGCACGTGTGGGTCTGGGACCGGGGAGGTTGGCGGCGGGGGAGGCGGGACGGGTCCAGGCGGGCAAGTTGGCGGGGAAGCAGAGGGCGGGCGGAAAAGCGGGGACGGGGGCGGAGGCGCGGGCGGGGGCGGGGGCGTCCGGACACGTGTGCATGCCGACGCGTCGGCAGGCGGAGGCGCTGGTGGATGTGGCGGCGGTGGCGTTACTCGGACTGGGGCTGGCGGCGTGCGCGGTGGTGGGCTGAGCTTGACGGTGGGTTGGGTTATGGCGTTCATGCTGCGCGCTGACAGATTTCCTCGGTTTGCTCGCTTTTCCGGGAACGACAAGAGTATTGAGGTAGAATGAGGGGAGCTTAGGCTGCAGCCTCTAGTGCAGGAGTCATCGGGGAGCGGTTGGAGACGTGTGGACGCGAGAGGGTCTGAGGAGGCAGTAGCTCCCAGGCTCGAGGTGAACGAGGTACGGCACCTGGGCTGGTACCAAGCCTGGCGCGGCCACAGCACCAGCGCATCATATGCATATTTTCAGTCCCCCGCCGCACAGTTGAGCCTGGCCGGTACCTGCCATGCAAGGGATCGGAGGAGTGCGGGGCGTGCGGGCAGTTCGCGCAGTACCCACCCGCCCCCCGTTGCTCCCTTGTCGGCACGTGTCGATGTTTGGGGCTTGGTGGGGACTGGAGAGACTGGGCTGGGTTTCAGCTTCCTCCCACGTGCACGCCGTTAATCCCTGTTTGATGCACCCGCTACTCATCGAGGGCATTGGGCCAAGCTTTTGCGACCAGCGTCACGGACATGCTCCGGGACGACATGTTCAACGGGACCAAAGCACACAAAGCAAGCCGTTACAGGAATTCACTATAATCCTGGAAACGGCCATGCGCATGCTACCCCATGGAAAGAGGTCATGATGCCATGCCTTTGGGTCTCGCGTTTGCGCTGCAGCTCGCCCGTCCTACCTCACCAAGTGCCCCTTTACCTTCTGACGCAGCGCACAAGGTGGGTTTCACCAGTCCAGCATACAATGCTATCCTTTACTGCGTGGTAGCTGCATTATTGCGTGCCGTGAAGGCAGCTCGTTTTGGGTGAATTAGTTGGCCCGTACAACTACAACCGCACGGCGATAGTGCGGACGTTGCGTGCGCACATGCCGCTAGACGAGGCTTTGTGCTCACATTTCACTCGCATAGTCCCTCAGAGGACTTCTGTAATTTCTTAAATATACGCTACGCAAGGGGTGCTACTCCCCGTCACTATACTCGCAACCAGCTTCGCGGCCCTCAGCACCAATGAACAGCCCAGATAGTTCAAGCTAAATAACAAATTACCATATCATCTCCCATATTGAACGCATAAGCCCAGGCCTTGCCGCGGGTACGCGAGCCTGCACAGCGATGGAGCCCGAGGTCCGCCTCCTGGCTGTGTCACCCAATTTGCCCAGCGCGATGGAAAGAGGAGATTGGAAGCTTTCAGATTACGCTCTTCAAAACACGCTGTACAGCGGCTACGCGGCCCATGTATACACGGTGAGCCTGTAGCGGGGCCTTACCCCGTGAGAGCAGAGGAGACCCGCGTGGCTGTAGGAGAACCCGGACGCATGTCGCGTGCATTAGAGCTATAGAGGTACAGCTTTGCAATATAACACACTGGTTTCTGCATGTTATCGGCAAGGTGTGTTTGCTGCCGCCCAGCACAGTCGCCATCGCCGAGAACCTGCCCACAGCCGCGTCCCCCGGAGGCCGTAGCACCTCTCACGCGCATTCCCACCGCCGCAGGCCTTCTGCAAGTACTCGCGGACGGAGGTTGTACTTAAGGTGTACAACGAACTCCACCGCGCACCCGACGTGGCGCAGCACGAAATTTACCGGGAGGTCGCCATACAGAGCAGCTTGCAGCACCCCAACATCATCCACCTGTTCGGCGCCTTCCAGGTTAGCGGGAGGGCCCAAGCGCTGATTCCTAATAACAGCTGGAAAAGTGGAAATACGTTCAGCGAGCAGCCCAATGACAGCTGCATCTGGCACGTGTGTGCTAGCTGTCGCTTGCCCCCCTGCCCACTGAAGGGCAACACGCTGGTGCTGGTGCAGCTTGTATGGCACTGCTGCTACTCACAGCTCCAGTCATACCGGTAACCCACCACTCTTAAGCAACCACTGTTAACCCACCACTTTTAACCAACGGCTGTGAATTTACCACTTGCTAATCAACCTTTGGCAATCCACACGCAGGAGGGCAACACGCTGGTGCTGGTGCAGGAGTACGCGCCCGGCGGCGACCTGCTGAGCCTCATGCACGCGCACGGCGGCCGCGTGGACGAGCGCACCGTGGTGTGCGGTGTGCTGGTGCCGTTGCTGGACGCGGTGCTGTACCTGCACCGCTGGGGTATCGTGCACAGGGACCTCAAGGTAGGTAGGGGGGAAGGGGCAGGCGCAAGGGGCGCCTGCAGTGGCCGCTGCTAGGCGCGGTGCTGCACCTGCATCGCCTGGGGCATCGTGTACAAGGACCCAAAAGTAGGGCGCTGCTACCGGGTTCTGCCGAATCCGTAAATCCCTGCATCTACGGTGGGCGCGCTCAGACGCCGGAGCCTCGTTGTTTGGATTGCCTCGATTGCCGGTGCACTGCTGTCGGCGGTGCAGGGTAGGACGTCCCGTGACCTGCCTGCTGCTGGCCCCGCTTCCGCAGCCCGAGAACGTGCTGTTTGCGGCCGACGGCACTGTGAAGCTGGCGGACTTCGGTCTGGCCATCAACATGGTGGAGGAGCGGCCCATCAGCCGAGTGGGCACCCTGGACTACATGGCGCCAGGTGGGTGCCGTGACTGGGGACACTGTACCCAGATTAGCCAACGGAAGTGGTGGCTCTGGGTACGGCGTGCAGAGGGGTGACCGGGGGCTCTGGCGTCAAGCGCGCTTCAGGCTGTGGCCTACGGACTCAGAGGCTGGCAGTCTGGGTCGGGTGCAACAATCATCAGCATTTCACGTGCTGAATCCTACTTTGCGTCCACGCTTGCCTGCCGCAGAGGTGCTGCGCTGCCCCGTGAAGCAGCACATGGGCATGACGCCGGGGCCGACCACGCCGCCGCGCTACGGCTTCGCCACCGACACGTGGGCGGTGGGCATCGTGGCGTACGAGCTGCTGACAGGGCTGCCGCCCTTTGCCGCGGACTGCCGAGTGGAGGTGCGTGGGAGGGCGCACAGGGGCGGGCATGGTATGGGAGGTGTGGGGCCCGGACATCAAGCCTGAGATGCCATTGCATGCTCTGACGGCAAGGCGAGGCTCAGGGCCTTTCGGTTATGGCACAGAGAGTGGACAGCGCTGTTGTCAAGATCCTGGGTCAACGAACAGGCGAACATCTAAACGCTCATGTGGCCTTGTATGGTGCAATCCTAATCACCAAGCTGAACACCTTGCGGCTCCGTATGGTGCCCCGCAGGCGGAGGCTCGCATCTGTGCCGCAGCGCCGCCTCTGTTCCCTCCGGCCTGTCCTCCCTCGCCAAAGACTTCATCCTTCGCGCGCTGTCGCCCCACCCCATCGACCGGCCCACGGTCCGCCAGATGCAGCAGCACCCCTGGATCACCGGCTTCACGGGGCCCGTGGCCTCCCCCTCGCCCCCCGCCGCCCGGGCCACGAGCTCGCTGCACCACCACCCCTACGCTCACGGCATGCAGCACGCCAGCGTCGCCGCCTACCCCCACCAGCACCCGCTCTCCCACGTGCCTTCCACGGGGTGCGGCGTGTCGTACAACCAGCACAACCACCCCATCTCGCCATACCACCACCAGCACCACGCCTACTCCCACGGGGCAGCGGCCTCGCCAACGGTCAGCTACCATCAGAACCAGGCCGCTGCAATGCACTCTACCGCCGCCGCCGCTGCTGCTGCTGGTGCTTTCGGCAGCGTTGCAACCGGCGGAACCACCGACCCATGGGTCGTTCCGCCTCCTGCGAGCACCGCCGCCAGTGGTGGTGCCAGCACGGCCAACAGCGGGCCGGCCCACTGCACCACCTTCCAGGTCGCGTGCGCCAAGACGGATACCAGCGCCACCGACCACCAGCACCACCAGAGCCCGGCAGCGGCCCGGGCTGCTGCGGCGCTGGTTTCAGAGGCTGGCGCCGTGGCGACGGTTGTCTTGGTACCAAAGGGAAACCCCGCGCGCGATGAGCGCCAAGGCCACGACCACCAAGACTCCTACATGCACAGCAGCGTGCATGATGCCAACGCGGCGAGCTGCATCTCGCCTGTGGCCCCTAGGGGCGCCGACCAACAGCGGCAGGCCCCGGGGGCCCAGATGATGACACCTGGGGGCAGCATGGGTGCGGCGGGGTCGGACCTGGAGGGGCAGCAGCAGCTATGCGAGCAGCTGCGCGCGCTTCAACAGCAGCAGCTGCACGACCTCAGCCGCCTGCCAGTATCGCAGCTGCAGGCGGTGATCATGCAGCTGCAGCAGGCTGTGGCGCTGCAGCAGCAGCAGCTGAGGCAGCTGCACTCGGGCGGCAGCGGCGGCCCCAATGCCATCGGCATGGGCGGCAGCAACGGCGGCTCGGCGAACACGGACGCGGCCGGCGGCAGCGTGCGCCGTGGGCAGGAGCGGAGGCAGGAGCACGACCAGCTCGAGGCCATGAGCGCTGTGGTGATGGCGGACGTGGTCATGGCGGAGGCAGGGGGTGCCGCGAGCTCTTTACAGGCGCTCCCAGCGCAACACCACTATCACCAGCAGCAACACGCGTGTGACAGCACTCTGGGCAGGATCGGCGCCGTGGCCTTTCGACCCTCCACCACCCACACCAACACCTCCATATCCTGGCCCGGCAGCGCTCCACACCACCACCACCACGCCGCTGCCGCACCCCAGTCACCCTTGGCCGTCGCCTCCCCACCCCACCGTGCACCCGCCTCCCAACCCCATCACCCGTGCCATGCCGCACACGGGCACGGCGACAGCTCCACCTCTCAGGTCTCCGCGACCGCCTACGTGACCACCTCCGCACCCACGGCAGCGGCAGCAGCGGTTGCAACGGCCAGCAGCTATCCGTGCGCCAGCCGCCACGCAGCATTGGAGCACCGAGCTGCAGGTGCCTCCTGCCTCCACCACCACACCACGCCCTGCACACCCATCACGCAGCGTCCGCGCCAGAGCTACACTGCTCAGCAGCACCTCCCCCTCCACCTCACCACGCATCACTTAACCCACGCCGAACACCAGCTCAACCAACAAGCGCCCGTGCTGGTGGTCCCCACGCCCTCATCTCCGCTCGTGCCGCATCAACAACAACAACAACAACACGTGACATGCACAGGGTCCCCGGCAGCAGGGCCGAGGCCGGAGGTCACAGGGCCAGCCACCTCACCACTGATGGTGGTGCCAGGCCCAGCTCCTGCACAGCCCAGTGGTGGGGCAAACGTGCACGTGCATCATGGCGGGGCACATGGGCAGGGGCCGGGGGCGGGCGGGGGTGCGGGGCTGCACGAAGGTGACGGGCTGGTGTATGTGTCGATTGGAAGCAGCCGGAAGCTGCCTAGCCCGGGGCGTGCGGGGGAGGATGACGGGCACGTGGCAGTGGGGCAGGACGCAGCTGCCTGGGTGGTGACCCATATGACCAGCATGTGAAGTGAGGACTGGTGATGATGCTCCTGATTCACTGCTTGCTCTTAAGAGTGCATGAGAGAGATTTGGGCTTTGGAAGGTAGTGACAGTGTGAGAGCCCATGCCGGCTGTGCGCCCCTCGCTGCCTGGGGACGAAGGTTCGGGGCTCTGACAAGAGGCAAGGCTTCAGACACTGTGTGTTAGCAAGCAAAGTTGGAGGTGTGTATTAGCAAGCAATGGAGGTTGAATGTGTGCTGCATGCATCCGACTAGGCCAGCGGCAGTCGGCACTCGGCCCAAGACGGCCCACAGGGACATCCAGCCCAGTCACCGGGGCATTCTACCCGTGCGCCCCTTGTGTGCTGGCCCGCTGTTGGCCACACAGTGCCGCATAGTGGGCATCGCATAATAACGAACTGTTAGCTGACAGTGAAAGACTATTAGCAGGTTGGCTGCTGTTGCACGGTGTGTGTTCGGTGGACCTATGGGCGTGGCTTCAACTACGGGGTCGTGCCTTAAAAGGCTCAACGCGGGGCAAGGCACGACTGGCCTCAACGCGGGGCAAGGCACGCACGTCCGGTGTGCTACACCATGCTGTTTTGTTTCTGCATGGTTATCATTCGGCGCTGCACAATGAACCAATGCACCATGCGTAGGTGGACTGCAATTTCATTTCCGTGGAAAGGTTCACAAGGCCCAATCCGCTAGGGCTGCCTCTCTGACTCCTCCCCGCCTTTGACGTACAAGGAGACGTGAAGGGACAGGCCAGCGGGATTCCAAAGCCAAACCAGCACAAGCAAGCACCATTCAAGCCAAACGCAGCGAACCCCAACCGCAAGAAGGGAGTGGAAGATGGAGTGCTAGTCAACAGCACGCAGTCCGGTCTTCGCGCGCTGCTGCTCACGAATCTGTTGCTCCCACCTTCTGAGATCACCATATGAGCCTCTACTGGATCGGATCGTGATTGGAGGAGCGAAGGTTGCACGGCAGATGCTCTGGGCCCAGGTGTAACGACAAGAATGGCCTCTAGCCGCTCCAGCACCGTCGCCTCCCAGCCTGCATGCGGGCCACTGAACCTCCTCTTGATAGGGCAAGGCCACGAGAGCCCGCAGCACGCCACCGCAACCCGCACAGCTTGCGTTCACACTTCACAGGACGGAGCGCTGTGGGCCACTCAACACCGCAGAACACACCATCTATGATGGCTGCCGTCAGTGCCGGGCTGGGATAGTCGAACGTGCGCAAGGGGTCCTAGGTCCAGTCGCCCAGTTGGTGTATGGCACATTTGCACTTCCCTTGCTCCAGCTGAACTGAGTCCCAAAAGGGTCAGCGCGCTGAGCCCAATAGGGTCAGCGAGCTGAGCCTCTTCCTTGTTGCAGCAATCCTGGAGGGTGCAGTGCCAGTGCGTCCCTGCTGACGTGGGCCTGTCGCCCACAGCGGGCGACCGCGCTGGCAGTCCCAGCTGGCCCAGCTGCTGGTCCTACCGCTCTCCATCCCTGCAGCGCTGTGCCCCCGGTCCCAGTGCGTCCTAGACAACACAGGAAAGATCATATACTGCACCTTAACCAGCTCATACAGTGCTCAATCCAGACTCACGCACTATACGGGTCTCAGTGTGGATAAGGCCCGGGAGTTCCACGATCGGACCAAGACAGCGTGGTGAGCTAGTGACCTCTAAGCGTCTTGGCACTCAGTCACGCGCCGAGAGGGCTCGGAACACGGACAATGCCCCGAAAGCACGCGCAGGGGTCTAACCGCGCAGGGGGCAAACCGTGGCAACAAGACCGCAGCACCGCACAGGCAAGAGGGCAGACCCTCCCCGGACACGCGACACCACTATCAATATCAGCAGCAACATCGGCAGCACGCGTGCGACAGCACTTTGGGCAGGATGGGCGCCGTGGCCTTCCGGCCGTGCACCACCCACACCGACACCTCCATATCCTGCGTGCCACACCACCAACAACAACAACAACAACACAGCGACAGTTTCACGCCAGGGCGGCCGGCAGATCAAGCAGAGCACAAGCCACAAGGTTCGAATTTCATCAATTGTTGAGGTTTGATGGTATAGGCTCCTGCCAGAGCTATTGTTAGCTGTCGTAACAAACAGTCCTCTAATACCCCTCAGAGTACGGGTAGCAGGGACTCGGTTGCACTTCGCAGATCGTGCACCGGACCGGACAGGACACGTGTGGACGGCCTGTGTTGTGGCGGAGCAGCCCAGAGCAGCCTCAGGAACCCTGTGCAGTGCACTGGACATGCATTCACGGACCGTGGCAGAGGGAGTGCCTGTGTGCCGGGTCCGTTAACGGCCAGTTCCGCGCAGTGTCAACTGCATGGGAGCGGGATGCATGGCATGGCAGAGCAGTGAGCCCCCAGCTGGTCCTAACGGGCCTCCCGTGGACGAGCGGTGCAGGGGAGAGTGCAGTCTCCTTTGCTACCTTGAGTTCAAAACAATTAAGAGGTGCGAGTGTCACTGCATTTGCGTTTGTATTTTGGTTCCTTTCTCGTCAGCCTAGAAATGCCGAGGCCCGAATGGTGTGCGGGTTGAATGCGCATACACCCGTGCTTGAATATAGTAATGTTTCTGTTTAAAAACAGTCAAAGAATATATGGAGCGGTATGCGTGTAGAAGTGGTCAGTTGCGCTCGCCCACCACTCGTCGCCCGTCGTACCGATAGTCTTGCGGCACCCAGCAACCCAGGAAGGCACCGGCAAAGTGTATGCGTTCGAATTTCGCTTAGGGTAGGTGGACCTGGGCGGCCTCTTAGGAGCAAACTGTAGCTTCCATATTACACGGGAGTGGCTCACTCCCAAATCTGTCGATTCTCATACTCTGAAGCTGCGCTTTAACGCCATCGAGCCTTTCACTTGAGCTCGATGCAAATGGTATGAGGCTTTTACAGTGCGTAGGTCATCCCGCTAGTAGGCCCGGAGGAAATTGGTGGAGCGCGCTGAGTTCAGTAACGCCGGGGCTGGTGTCCTGCACGCGGGCCAGGTCCCGCCTTCAAAGGACCCTTTTTTAACACTTCCTGCATCTGTGGGCATAAGGTGCGCCCTGCGTGACGTCAGGACCTAGGCCCATGACGCGTTGTGGAAGATGCCCTGTGTGACGCTCAGCTGAGACTGAAGACAGATGCATGCTGCATGCTACATGCAAAGTACATGTATCCGTGGGCGCATTTGTTGAGCAAGGAGGGGTTGGCTTCTGCGGTCGGTTGCCCGAAGGGCCCTCGCGGTTGCTTCGGGGAGAGCGCGGGACTTCATCTCCAAGGGAGGCATGCTGTTTAGCATACTAGATACAGCGGTTCTACATGACGCCAGCCTATGCTTACGCTCTGGCGTTTTGCGACGGAAGCTCTGCCGACGCGCCTGTGTTTCAGCCCTGGCCTTTCGGGAGCCTAGGCACGACCGGAAAGCTTGCAGGACAAACCCTCTAATTACCCAATTGTATCGGCGCACTGTGCTTTCTGCAGCTCGACTGTGCTACCATGGCCAAGGTGGCCGCTCCGCAGCCATCGGAGGCCGGCGAGCCAGCCTCGGCCAGGCTCCCTCCCTCTGCATTTGCATTCGCGGATGCTCAACATGACCCAGATCTGGAGAGCCTGCTGCCCGCGGACCTCACGTTTGCCATAGAGTACGAGCAGCCCGCGCGCCCCGCGAAGCCTCCCGCCTACAAGCCCACCGCCCTGCCCACCCAGCTCCTGCAACCCTCCACATCCGCCGTCGTCCCTCCCAACAATCCCTGGAGCTTCGACCCCACAGATGACGCCATTTCCGCAAGCGGCCACAGCGCTTACTCCCCAGCGGCCCGCCCAGCCTGTACAGCAGCCGCAGCGTCCCAGACCGCTCTCTTCTGCTCCAGGCTGTGGCAGCAGCAAACGGCAGCCGCTCACCCATAACCCCATCCGCCAGGGCCGGCGGCGGCCACTTCGGCCCCACCTCCAACTCCCGCCCCACCTCCCCAACCCACTCCCGCCCTTCGGGTGCCGACCCGTACAGCGGCCTCCACCCCGACAGCTACCCTCCCCCGCCGCCCCCGCCCCCTCCGCCCCGCGCCAGCGACTCGTCAGGCAGTCTCCGCAACGCGGTCCTGAACCGCAACAGCAACAGCTACGTGCGCCGCAACAGCGCCGGCAGCGGCGGCAGCGGGCCCCAGCCCCCGCCGCCCCCGCCCCCGCCACCACCACGCAACGGCCCCCAGTTCTGCCCGCCGCTGGACCTGTCCGCCGTCGGCGACGGCTCCGTCATCGTCACGCAGAACTCCCGCAGCGAACTCACGGGGATCGTTCCGCCGCCGCCGCCGCCGCCGCCGCTGGCTAGCAAGGCCAGCACACCCCGGGCCCTCGCCCCGCCGCCCCCGCCCCCGCCGCCGCCGCGCAACCCGAGCCAGTCCTCCGCACTCGCTCCGCCACCTCCTCCTCCTCCCCCTCCGCGCGAGATAGCCGACACCGTCGCCGGAGAGGTGGCGCCGGCGACGCTGGAGGCGGCGCAGCAGCTAGCGGCGGCGGCGATTCGTGACGCTGCCATGTCTGGCGACGTGTCGATCGCGGCGGCTCTGGAGCTGGCGTCGAAGCTGCAGTCCCTGGCGCAGCTGCGTAGCCCTGCCGCCGCCGCCAATGGCAGCGCCGCCGCCAGCCCGAGCATGCTCAGCCCACGACAGCCCTCCCCTGGCGGCGTGCACCAGCACCAGCACCAGCACGGCATGTTGCAGACCAGCGCAAGCTGCGCCGCTCGGAGCCCCTCGCCCCTGGGGCCCTCCCTGAGCACCCGCAGCTCGTACCCCATCCAGCCCACGGCCTCTGGCCCGCTGCCGCCACCCCCTCCGCCACCGCCTCCGCGGCCCGACGGCACCCGGCTCGTCAGCTACGGCAGCAGCGCTGCCACTCGCGCCGCTGCCGCTGCCCCTGCCGCTGGCGCCCCGTCGCCGTACGGCGTCGCCCCGCCGCCCCCGCCTCCACCGCCGCCGCGCCACCTCAGCGCCGGCAGTGCCATCATGGCGGCGACGATGATGGCCCCGCCGCCGCCACCACCACCGCCGCCGCCGCCACAGACCGCACGGGCGCCTGTGCCTGCGCCGCCAGCGCCTGAGGTCGCTGCCGCCATGTCTGCCCTACCTGAGGTCCGCAGTCCTTTCGCGGTCTACCAGAAGGCCCCTGACGGCGACTGCTGTCCCACGCCCCCCGACGAGACCCTTCTCCTCCAGCAGCAGATTGACCACCTGACGGCCGCTGCTGCCGCTGCCGCCGCAGCAGTGCCCGCTGCCGTCCCCGCCGGCCCCCCTCCCAACCCCTTCGCCATGGCCGACCCGGTCGCCGCCGCCGCCGCTGCCTTCACGGCCATGTACGGCAACCCATACGCGGGCCTCCTGAGCGGCGCTGTCGTACCTGCGCCTGCGCCGTTCGGCTATGCGCAGTACGGTGGCGTGCCGTTCTGCAGCGGCGCCTTTGGCAGTGACATCTTTGGCAGTGGTGCGACTAGCCTGGCCAGCCTGGCGACCTTGGCCGCCGCCAACGGCAGCGTTGGGACCGAGACGCCTGGCAGCGTGGGCTCCCGTCAGCAGCAGCAGCAACTGCTGCAGGACGACGTGTCGGCCACCTCGCTGGCCTCGCTGCTGAGCACCCTGGCTACCCTGGCAAAGCAGAACGCCGCCGCCGGCACTGCCGCCACCCCGGCGGCCCAGCTGGCGGCGGCGGCGGAGGCGTCATCGGCGCTCAGCGTCAGCGGCCGGTCCAACGTGAGCAGCGGCGGCAAGAGCGACGCGTCCTCGGTGGCGCCGTCGGTGGAGTCAGCCGCCGCCGCTGTTGCTCCTGTCGGACATGCTAGCGCAAAAAACCCTGAAGCGGCGGCCCAGGAGGTGCCAGCGGCGCCGGTGGTCTCTGCCAACGCTGACGGCAATGCTGCCGCCGCGTCGGCGCTGCCGCCGCCCCTGAACAGCGACCCTCCCTCTGTCGCCGCCAGCATTGACGGCGAGTGCCCCTCGGACAGCACGCTGCACAGCAGCCGCCGCCGCCACGGCAAGGGCTGCGCGTCGGAGCCGGGGTTTGAGGACGACGAGGCCAGCGGGCCCTCCACGCCCACCACCCCCACCGCTCCCACTCCCGCCCCAGCGCCCCCCATGACGCCACCGGCTCCCAGCGGTGGCGGCAGCGGCGGGGTGCAGGCGGCGGCGGCGGCTGGCGCCGCCGTCGGGTCCATGATTGACCCGTCGTCGCTTGCGGCGCTGCAGCAGTGCTTGGCGGCGCTGGCGGGGCAGGTGGCGGAGGCGGCGACGCCGGCCAAGGGCGCTGGCGGCGCCACAACCGCGGCGGCCGCGGCGCCGGCAGCGCGGGAGGCTCTGGTTTCGGCCGCCGGGGCGCCTCAGGCGGCGGCGGAGGCGGCGCTGGCGGCGCTGAGCCCCAAGGAGCTGGAGATGGCTCGGTCGCTGCAGGCGGCCCTGAAGCTGGTGTCCATGCTGAACGGCATGTCTACCTCAACGTAGCGGGAGGGTGCTATTCCGTTTGGCTTTTGTGGTAGGTTGAACAAACTTTGGGACGTGGAGGCAAGCTGGGATTTCCTTTAGGTGTAGGGTAGCCGCGCAGGGCAGCCGGGGCTGTATAGATTGGGGGTAGTGCGATGGGACAGTACATTGATGTGTTTGATAGCGGCAGGGACGGCAGCATCCGCATGCGTAGCTGGCGCTGATGGGGTGCGACTAGAATTTGAATTGGTTATTGCAGGGCGCCTCCTGGTGGTAGGTGTTCGGCGGGTGCAGGTGTAGGGAGTAGGAACGTACCCATTCTCTTCCTATCCTGCTGCAGCGGGCCTTGACATTGTGCGGTCGTTGCGCCTTTAGCGGGCTGCGTTACGACAAGCTGGCGTTTGCAGGGGTCGCAGATTGCTGCACGGCCCCTGACGATCTGCGCGCGCGTGCTTCCGCCATTGGGTATATACACAGAAGGATGCGCATTTGGTGGCGTGCTGACGTTTCCGCAGGCAAGCTATTGCAACATGGCGGCCGCAGCGGACGTTGGTGTAGGCGGTTGGACATGGTTGGTGAGCGGTGGGCGACACCACATGCACGTGCAAAAGGCGGCCGTTCGTGCATGTTTGTACGACAAGCGTGGAATGCAGAGGCAGGGCAAGGGCCTTGGACAGTGAACGGGCCCCAGGCTGCTTGGCATGGCGCTTGTGCACTGCGTAGCGGCAGTGGAGGCGGCACGGGTGGGCCAGCCCGCAGTGGGGGTAGGGGTAGCGCTGTAGCAGCAACGTAGGGCATTTTGGTCAGCATCCCCACTACACCAGGTGATGCCACGCTCTAAGCGGATGGCCGCTCGGCGGCGCCATCCGTCAGACAGATAGAGTCTGTAGCTCTCTTCTTTGTGCTCGGGGCGGGGGAGCGGGCCTATCGCTCGTGCCGCGTCATGCCTGTCCGTGTGTGGTGGGGTGTGTGCTGCTATTGATTACGCGTGTTGCTGCATGGTGAGCGTGGGGGCCCTTGCCGCATGCCCCGGCCAACGGTACGGACTGTGGAGGGCCAGAGGGGGCGAAGGTGGGGCCATGGAGTGGCAGTGGACATGGATGCAGCTGTGTGTGCGGTTCGTGTGCCCTTGCTAGTCCTCCTATGTATTGAGGAGCAGGCGGCGTTCCGCATTGGGTGGTCCCGTGTGCAGCGTGGTACCGTAGGCAGAAAAGGAAGTAGGATAGGAGATGTGTGTCGGTTGTGGGTTGACGGCTGTACACGTACATGCAGGCAGGCAGGCAGGCAGGAAGCTGCCTCCGCGCAACCGAAGACGTTGGCTGTGCTGGGTGGCCGGCAGGGGTCGTGCGCGAGAGTATGGCACGTGGCATTGGTCAGCGCTCGTCCACTGGTAGCGCGGTTGTGCGGCGGTGTTGTGGGCGGTTCGCAGAAAATCTGTGCGTCTTAGTGCTAGGTGGTGGCGTGGCGTCGTGTGTGTTGTGCGCTGGGTCCTGACTCCTTTTCAGTCAACGTGCAGCGGGGCAGGAGGAGCCGCAACGGGCGGTATGTTGCTTCTAGCTCTGTGTGCGATATAGCATAGCGGTAGCCCCTCCCAGCCTGCAAGGCGGCGCGGTGTAGGGTTGTCGTTCCTTAGGTTTTATCACCTAGCAAACAACTTCTAGCGCCGCATGCACGGCGGTGCGGGTCTGGCGGGCTCCTGGCAAGAGCTGCGCGGCCCCGCTGCTGCTGCTGCACCTAGTTAGCATCCGTACAAGCGTAGACAGCCTTCGATGGCGGTCCTGCGTGGAGTAGCGCGGCAAGCTGCTGCTGTCGCCAAGTTGTAACTCTCGTAGGACTTCTGCTTGTGGGTTTGAAGTGTCCTTGGAAGGTCCTCGCTCCTCAGCATAACAGCGTCAGTCAGTCAGTCAGTGTTACACGAAGAGGGTTCTTCCCTCCGCAAGTGCAGCGACCCATGTACAAGCCGAGGGCTGTATGAGTGTATGTATGGCGATGTGTCCCATGTCAATATCTGCAGCTTCATTACCAGCCATAGGTGCTGCATATAGTTCTGCCACACATAAAAAAGTTTGGCTACATACATAAAAAAAGTGTGGCTTAGTGTGGCGTCGGGCCAACACCGCCATCACCGTGGGCCGCTTAGCCACCAACAAGCGTTTGCTAGCGGCACTGTATAGCAGCAGTCGTTACGATGACACACGACCACGCGCGCGATGTGCCGCTTGCCTTTTGCACCCTCGCACTCCAATTATGACCGTAGAGCGTACGTGCGCAGACCCACACGCAAGGAACGGGGTGCCAGCCGCCTGCAACGTCACACACGCATGGCCAGCCAGTAGCCGAGCCCATCCCACAGCTCAGGCCAAACGCGCTACCGCCCGGCCAAGCCCAGATTCAGCCTGCGCTCTTCGATACCACCCACCGCCAGTTCACTTCGTCCACATGTGCTGAGAACACAAAGAGCAGCGTAGCGGGCGCTGGTGCCGGCAGTTCCCTGCCTGACCCAACCCATCCAGCCGAAGCCCAAGCCCCCAAAGCTCCGGCACTGAAAACCAACAGCGCGGCCATGTGTCCAAAGGATGTGTCTTAGCTCTTAAGCTGCGCCATTCGGGCCACGGGGTCTCCGCCCAGCTCGTTAACGAGCACAAGGTCCCCAACTTACAGCATACCTACCGTATCAACACCATGACGGTACAGCCGTACCATGCAATGTCCTTTCAACTCTTGAGTTGCGCCAGTCGGGCCATGAGGTCGTCGTCTAGCTCGGGCTCGGCGTCCTGCTGCTGCTGCGCACGTGCCGCCTGGCGCTGTTTGGGCGCAGACTGTGGGGAACGCAAAGCACACCGGGACATGAGGAATGCGGAGTCAGGCACAAGACATGAGCGATGCTAGCCGATGTGCACGTGCCGCGGGCCGCTGCAGCGGGGCCGACTGCGGGGGCCGGGCCGCTGCAATGGGGAAGGGGGCGTAAGGCATGCAAGGGACGGGCCCGAACAGGAAGGAGGATGAGGGACGAGCGTGTGCCTTGGGTGAGGATTAGGGATACAGCCCATACCACACCAGCAACCGCTTTACTACACTGCCGCGCTAACACCTGCGTGCGCTGGTCGTGGTCGCACTGCCGCCCGAAACTCGGGCGTGCAGGCATAGCGCGGCGCTGCAGCTCGTGCCCGACTCGTGCGCCTTGAGCCGGTCAACGCGCATTCAAGTTAATACACAGGCCCACCTGCATGCTGGCGGCCAGGGCGATGCCGACCTCATCCAAACCTGCCCCACCAACCCTGAGCACGCCAACACGCTAATCCACACCCGCACGTTGGTACACAGGCCCACCTGCATGCTGGCGGCCAGGTCGATGCCGATCTCGTCCAGAACCTGCCCCACCAGCCCGTCCGTCTCCTCCTCCACCTCGTCCGTGTCCAGCGCGCCGTCAACAGCGTCGCCAATCATTTCTGCAAACAACGTGAAGAGAAAGGGATAATGGTGCTTTATAGTGTATTAAGTGCTTAATGGTCACAATTGCTGATCATCCTGTGTGTCCAGCGCGCCGTCCACAGCGTCGCCAATCATCTCTGCAAAAGGATGCAAAACTTGCAGAGGTGCAAAAGGCATGAACAGTGTGGTCATGAGACGCAGCTTTGTGCCGCTCCATGCACTAATCCTCTTTTCCCAAATCGCTGTGAAGTGCCACACGAACACACCCGGCGCCCGACAAACGCACCAACCCCGGGCCCTGACCCACGCACCCAGCGCCGCCTCCAGGCGCTGCTGCTCCTTTCACAGTCTGCTATAACCGGTACATAAATCAATTGAAGCTGCTCGGCCATTCCAGCTTCGCAGTCGTTGAACCCACCTTGTGCCATCTCCATGCGCTGGTTCTCCTTGGCGAAAGCCGCCATGGTGCTGTTGATCTTGGCGGGGTTCATGGCACCCTGGGGAGGGGAGGGAAGAGGGGGGGAGAGGCCAGGTGGTGAAGGTGCAGTAGGAAAGAAAGCATAGCAGCCACCAGCCGGGCGGCCAGCTCATTCCATGCCTCCTCCGACTCGCATGACGCTCAAGGTCCGGCGATGCACATTCTGCGCAACCATTGAGTCAGTCGGTACCAATGCCCACGGCTGTTTCGTTTGCATTCCAGCCGCCGCAGTGTGCACCCATGCGCATTAACGGTGGTCTCTCAACTGAACTGTCGCCATGGCCTTTGCAGCGCCGCTGACTTGCAGATACCGCAACTCGCATGCACGGCACACCGCTACGGCACACCGCTACGGCAGCCCCCGACCCGCACTGCCGCCAGGGCCTTCTTGCGGCACCGCTGACGCACTGATACCCGTAGAAAAGCAGGCACGGCAGCTATCCACTTGCAAATCCATTTTAACTTAAAACACATTGTGCGATATGTTCAGCCGCGCACCTGCATGGAGGTCATGGTCTTGGTGGCGCTGCTGACGGCCGAGGCGACCGCGGTGGTGGCCGCGGCGGTCTGCGGGGGCCGGCACGTTGCACGTGGCGGAAGGGGAGGAAAGGAAGGATTGGAAGAGGCACGTGCTCAACAGGCAGCGGGCAGAAGGGGTGCAAAGAAGTGCCGTACCAGATTGACCCTGGTGTCACTCACATAGTGGGACCGCTGCACGATCCGCTGCCTCTGCGCTTTACCCTCTCCATCCCTGCCACCTCATCTTGCTCCTGGTTTCGTCGTAGCCCCCTGCTGCTCCAATGCTAACGACGTCGACGATGGTTCAGTTAGATGCACGCCAGCTGCGTAGTCAGGCACTGGTCCGGGCGTGAGCCCTCTTCCGCTTTTGACGCACATGCTGTTCCGCATGGCCTCTTGCAGGCCACGTGCGGAGTGCACGTGTCCTGTGCCACAGCCGCCCCTATGCCTTGGCGTACCGTTCAGCTGGCCGCGGCGCGAGCCACACACAGCCCACAACCCCTGTTCTGCCCGATTTTCCGCTCCCTCCCGCCCGTTCCGCCCAGGCGCTCTTCTTGACTCGAGCTGTTCGTCGACTGCCCCCGGGCCACGGCCCCACCGCACACTGCCACTTCGCATGCAAGCACGGTAAGGTGTGCGTTGCTGCCCTGCTGTGGCCGTGCAGTGCAGCACTTCCCTCGATGAGCCCAGCCCTCCGTTTCCGTACACACCCGTCCGCTCCCAGCAGGCAGCGCCAATGCGCTTTGCCTGATCCAATCCCCATGCCCGCAAACCTCCCAGCTTGTCCACCCAGCCAGACCCGTTGCCCGCGACATTCAAGCCGCCAACCGTCAACTGTCAGCCGTTCCTTGTCACCAGCTTGTCCGCCAACCAACCTCGCTGTAACCACGAGCACAACCTCTTTGCCACGCCTCACTGCCCCGTACCCAATATCCATTACCCACCAAGCAAACGCCTTTTCCTACGCTTGATTGCCTCCCCACCCACCGTGATGCTTGTCCCGATGCCTGTGAGCTGTGCGCTGCTGCCCTGCAGTTTGGCGATCTGCCCCCTTAGCCGGACTAAGCTCTTGGCCAGGACACGAGTGGCCGCCTGGGGGTAATGCAGACAAGATGAGAGCGATGGGGCAGGGGTAGAGAATGGGGAGGTCATAGAGGGCAGGGGAGTGTAGCAGATGAGGGATGGGCAGGGAACGGGAGGGGAGGCGGAGAACTGAGGGGTCGCCGGCCGGGGGGCTGGTAGAGCGGTGCCGACCTATCAGGCAGCCACTGCTTCCCTCCACGACTAAAGACCGCGCACCGCGCGCGGTGACACAGCAGCTTGTGCCCTACATGGCCCACAAGGGCCAGCCCTCCTAGGCAGCGTCGTGGTGGGATCCGTGAGACGGCTGGCAAGAGCTAGGCACTCAGCCAGGCATGCCACTGTGTGCCCCCCGTCGCGCGTCTGAATCCTTCCTACCCAACCCATCTAACACTGCGCCCACCTGGTTCCCCGTCTTAGCCGCTGCCTTGATCTCGCGGATCAGCTTCTCCTCCTCCCGTCGCAGCGCCAAGATCTCACGATCTATGTCTGTGGGTTGAGCGGGGAAAGAGCATAATTATGGGGGGAGGCGGGTAGCACGGGGTGTGGGCACTTGCAGCTGTGTGGGGCTTAGTACCAACCCCTAGTACACCCAGCACGTTGGCGAGGAAGTGCAGCTGCATGACCCGTAGACCCCGGCTTTCTCCTGGCTCCCGGGTCGGGCGCAGGCCCCTGCACGCTTGCAGCTACCATAACAGGCCAATAGGCTAAATGCATTAAGTGTTAGCGCCTGCAAAGCTTGCGGTGCCAAATGGAACGGCGGTGCTGCTGTTTACCCAGAGACACAGCTTGCCTTGGCACCATCAGGGGTCCTTGCTTCGTCCCCTGTCGCGAGCGCCCAGGGCAGTGCACATGCAGCTTCTCTAGCAGGCTTCATGATGCGGAGTAGGGTGTAAACCCTCTGGCTGTGAAAGGTTACACACCCCGCACCTGCCCCAGTCCTTTCCCCCTAGCCCCCCGCATGTTCCGGGCTCTCGTATTGCCGCACCTCGTGTCCCTTTTCGGAGGTCCCGCTTTGCTTCTCTTACTTGCTCTGCAGCAGGCATTCGGTGTGGATGTGATCACAGTCTGAGCGCCCCAGAGCGGTTGCAGGACACGGGAATGGCGAATGGGCACCGCAGGTGACAAACCCAGAGCTTACCCTTTACATCTGGCTTCTTGAAAATCTTCAACATCGTCTAGACAAGATCCGCCGCGGCTGAGTGCAAACTTGCCGACTGGGGTGACGATTGGCTCTTTCGCTGGACCAGTGAGCCTTTCCGGGGCTGAAAGTAAATATTTTCTCCCTGTTGAGTTTGTATGCTTGCAATGGCCAGGAGGTATTCGACCAGTATTGTAACGTCTGTTGTCACAGGCTTGGGGTTTCGCAAGCGACGGAAGAGGGGTAGGGTTGGGCGCCCAATAGGAATTTCTTCAGCAATAGCCGTACGCGTAGATTGCGAATGCACACTGGGGGCTGCACCAGGCGAGTCGACATGGCATGACGAGGTACGCGCAGCTGCGACCCGTACGTTGGCCCAAAAGTGCGAAAGAGCAGCGCTCCAGGCTGTCAGGCGCAGGTTATATACATGTGCACGATAAAGCGCACAAAACCTAGCCATCGTGTGTGCCTCGTAGCGGTAGGTAGGACGCGGCTTTTAAGCGGTTGGGTTTGTGCAGCGGCACGTGTGGCCAGGTGGGGTGACATATACACGCCCCGCTTCGGCCAAGTGGATTGCACACAGTCCACCATGCTACATAAGCCCAGCTTACATACAGCTCACAGGACAATCAAAGCGCGGTCTACCCAACGTTCTCGCAGGCTCACACGGTATTCGAGGTATCGTGCAACAGCGCATCCTCAACATGGCAAGTGCCCCTGCGCCAGGGCTTCCCGGCTCTCACAGCAACATTAGTGTTACTTGTATTCTCCTTTAACTTTCGTCCACTCGCCTGCTTGGGTTCTGCGCATTGCTAGAGGCGCGAGTACCTCGCTACCAGCGTTCTTTGAACAGCGTCCCACTCTGACCTCTGCACGCACACCAACCCGACATGGCAACACGCAACGTGCTGTCAACGCAATCCCCCTCTCTTGTGTAAAGAAGATGCCCTTACATGGTATACCCTGACCCGCATGTCATTACTGTACGTGCCGCTGCCCTATTCCCGGCTTGTTTCCCCGCCATCTTCCTCAGCGTTCTGTACCGCTGCCCTGCGACAACTGCTACACGTGCTCCGCCTCCCACCGACCTTATCCTGCTATGGCACCTTCTCAACGTCTTCCGTCGAATCCCCTCTGCCCCCGTGCTCCACAAGCCAGCGCAGCCCCGGCCCCGCACACCCCTCCTTCACAGCCTCAGCCACCACGTCCTCCGCGCCCCACGGCACGCCCAGCCGCCTCAGGGCCTCCAGCGTGCCCCGGTCTCCCCGCTTGGCTGGCTCAATGTAGGGTGAGCTAAACCACAAGTTCGGTATCCCCGCCATCTGCCCCACCACAAGCTCCAACAGCGCCTCGCAGCCGCTCCTGGCAGCAGCGAGGATCTTAAACGGTTCCGACAGGTGCCCCACTCGCCACAGGTCCTCCTGCTGCTCCTCCCTCCCCATGGTGCTGCTGCCCCATTGGCTGTACCTCCTCTAGCTCCTGCTGCTGCTGGTGCTGCTGCTCCTGTTCCAGCTGCTGCCCTAGCTCCTGCAGCAGGTACTGCACCAGCCCCATCTCCCCTCTCTGCGCCGCCGTCAACAGCAGGCGCTTTGCCCCCATGTCCGGCACGCGCCATCCCGCCTCGCCCACCAGCACCTGCACCGCCTCCAGCAGGCCCCGGCTGTCCGAGGGAGTCCCCACCGGCCATGCCTCCACGAAGCGGCACAGGTCCAGCCCGGCCGCGGACACCCCCGCCTCTCGCGCCAGCCACGCGACCATCCCCGCGTGCCCGCTACGTGACACGCTGACGTACTCCTCATGACTAAACACCCAGCCCGACTGCAGGGGAGACATGCCATGTGACCGGCTGGGGCCAGGACGTTGACTCAATCGCTGGACTTCCACAGGCCACAGATCCACAGCTACCCAAGGCCGTGGCCCACTGCAGACACATACACGTCCCCCAGCAGGCATACCGGCTACAGGTCTATCTGTAGGATGCTCTACGCAGGAATGCATGTGGCTTACGACAGCCCTGCACCCAAACCGCAGCAAGCGTTGCCGAGCCGTGCCTGTGTTCACAGAACAGCCCATGACGCCATCCGCCAACCTCCGCTCACAATCGTCGGACAATTGTCCCCAGCGCCTGCCAACACCCGCGCTCTGTTGGTTAATGCTCATGCAGGCGCTGGGGACAATATCCAAGCCACGGCTAACACGCTCACTGCTTGCAGTGCCTTACGGACTGACCACCACGGAAGACAGAACGCACCAAGCATGCCCCTTGACCACCAACGGGGCACATTTACGCCCAGCACGATGCACCTTCAACCCCACCAATGAACACCCACCAGCATACCCGGCCCTGTGACAGTGCCAACCTTGCCCCATAGCCGTCTCCTCCTTGCGCAATGTACATGCGACTTGGCTTCGATTCAGACTGCACCAGAATGCAACACTGCACGCGTCACCCCACGCATCCCCTCTTCCCTCACTCCTCCCCGTCAGAAACTCCCGCAACCCCACACCCTGCCGCCAAGCCCCGCAGCCACGCCGCCGCCTTAGCACCAAGGACTCCGCGCTGCACAGCGTTCACCACCGCCCTCTCCATTTCCTCTGCGCTGCCCACCGGTGCCCCTTCCTCCACCAGCCAGCGCAAGACAGGCTCTCCGTACAGGTGCTTCACGGCCCGTAGTACTACATCACCACCGCCCCACGGCACGCCCAACCGCCGCAGAGAATCAAGCGTGGCCCGATCGCCGCGACCGGCCGAGCGCATGTACGGAGTAGCTGTAGACGTAGATGGCAGTGTTGCAGAGGCTCTGAAGCAGGCCGGCTGCGCTGTCAAGAGCTCAACCAGGGGCCCACAGCCAGCATCAGCTGCCGCTGCTACTGTCTCCATATCCGGGTCGAGCGGAGCACCTTGCTCTGCAAGGAACCGGACCAGGTCCAAGTCTCCCCTGCGTGCGGCGGCGTCGATGAGATTTTCGCCACGCCAGTTGCTGAACCCCGCCCCCGCCAGCAGCTGCACCGCCTCCAGCAGGTCCCGGCTGTCGGCCGGTGTGGCACGTGGCCAATCGACGATTAGGTTGTGCAGCTCCTTGCACGTGCACCTGGCGGCGGACACCTTGGCCTCGAGTGCCAGCCACCGAATGTACGGCAGTCTGGCCCCGTACACCCATCCGGAGCAGTAGGCCTCATGGCCGAACACAAGGCCTGCCTGCTGCAAGCACTCCGCCACGGGTACGCTTCCAGACAGCGCTGCCGCTCGGTTCAACGCGTCCCGGCCGAACGCAAGCATCTTGCTAGGGCCGAGGACGGACAGCAGGTACTGCACAACCTCAACCTGCCCTGCAACCACAGCTGCCAGCGTCACCTCCTCAACCGGGCCTCCTTGTGCACCCGCCACTAAAGGCCCTCCCCGCTCCTGCAGCCACTGCCACTTGGCTACTGCATCAGGGCTCTCGGCTGCTGCCTCCAGGAGCTCAATCCACGTCTTACCCCTCCGGTCCCTGGCTTCCGCTGCCATATCACCGCCCCAAGCCGCGGGCAGAACACAGCACCCGGCCCCGTCCACCAGCCACTGCACCACCGCCAGGTCGGCGTGCCGCAGGGCTGTCGTCAGCATGTACAACGCTTCCCCGGCCCGGCCCCGCGACCCATGGGGCAGCCCTGGTCCCGCAGCCACCGCAGCCGGCCCAGGTCCCCTGAGCGCGCGGCGGCCGCAGCTGTGCTGAGCTGCAGGCGGCAGCAGGAACCGCCGTCTTCTCCACCTTCTCCCCCGGCCCCAGTCGCCACCGCCCGCAGCACCCACTTCACCTTGGCCACTGCGTCCGGGGTGGGCGACTCCGCAGCAGCGTCCAATACGTCCTGGCAGACGCTGCTGTAGCTGAACCCGTGCTGTAGCGCCTCGCATGCAAACTGCAGCCCCGCCAGGTCACAGTGCCGTGCCGCTGCCTCCAGCACGCCTTCAGGCCACATGAGTGCCGGGCAGCGGCGCACAAGCCAGGGCAGCAGCTGCGGGTGGCCCGCGTTTGCCGCCGCCCTTCCTGGACAGTAGTCGCCACAGGGACGACTCATAACCTCATTGAAGCTTTGCAGCAGCTCTGGGAAGACGCTGGGCTGCAGCAGCGCCCATGCCACCTCAAGGTTGACTTCACTGCCGCTGGCTGCTGCTGTGCACATCAGCAGCAGCTTATGCAGGAAGGGCAGCTGCCGCACGTGCTGCTGACCTGCCTCAACGGCCCAGGGCACAGCGTGGGGCGGCAGCGGCTGGGACAAGGAGGCGGTACTGTTCTCGTGTCCGCTGAGGCTGTTGGCTGCGTCTGGGGACACCAGGCGGCAGCTCAGGGCGCGGTCGTTGGGCGGCAGAAGGGAGAAGACGTGCAGCTGAAGAGCAGCGGGCAGCCACGGGCCGCTGCCTCGACTGCAAGCACCGTTACCATCCATGCTCGTCAGCAGGGTGTAGTGGCCTGCAGAAGGGCGCGGGCAAGACGGCAGGGTTCAACGTAGCACCGGGGCCAGCGGCAATGGTCATGATAAGCAGCAGAGCGTGCACCGTAAGACTGTCAATAGGACCTTATTGGTTGTGGGCGACAGAATCCGTTTCACTCGCGAGTTATGCAGCAGTCCAGTAGCCATACAGCAGCCCCGTAGTCGCTTGGAGAGATATCTAAACAATGTAACCATGTGTAATGTGTACACTAAATCGTCGTAAGGAACCTCACCTGCTGTAGAGTTGCGCTTTCTCGTTACTTAGCGGGGCGTCAGGGCGAACCTTCCCTCAAACTGTCTATCTGTCTGTCAACATTCATACCGGTAGGTCGTGCGCGACTTCGGGTATGGGCATGGGCATGTTGCAAATGGGTGCTATCCGTACCCAGTGTGCCCCTGTGCACCAGGGGAGCACCGCACTGTACCGCACGCGTTGTGCCTCGAAAAGGACATTGCTTCGCCTACCCTTGCCTCCTCAGCTGGGTGTTCATTAGGATGTTGCCGTGTCCTCTGGGCACCAGGGGTGACGGCACGTGCAGGATAGCAGACTCCCCTGCCCTTGATCACCTGGCTACACCACGCTGGCTACCAGCCACTCCCATGCTCGCTACCTAGGATCCGCGCGTGCAGAACCAGGCAGGCTGACTGTCATCCCGGCCCCTGGTGCTGCATCACCATGACACGCATGCCCCCAAGGGACATACCCTGCAGCGAAATGTGCGCCTCGACGATGACTCAACAGCCAGGCCTTTGGTCGCTTTCAACATTGTGACTTACAAACCCCGCTGCCAGCTGCCACTGCAGACGCCGCCGGGACGGGCCATGACAGGGGCTCCCCTCAGCCATGACAAGCAATGCGCCCTACAGGACAGCAGGAGCACCAATCTGCGCTCCCTCGCGCTACATTACGATGCTGTGGCAGCGGGCGGCAGCGGGGGTAAGGTGCGGCCATGCATGGTGGACAGGGGAACCCACACCATACGGTACTCCATGCGGCGTGAATGCTTCAGGTACCCGCGGGGCGCTCGCCTCCCGCTTCACACGTCTTCACGCACTATGTACATCCACACGCACTCCACTCTCTCTATCGGTACAGTTGGTCAGGCCGTCAACCCTTGCCTCGATTACCGTACCACTCTTGCTCCTCAACTCCTGATCCCTAAGCCCTGGGATCCACTCACCCCCACGGCAGCTAAGCCAAGCTATGCCACTTACCAGGCCTTCAATTAGTCTGCGGTTCTCATGCGGTACATATGCAAACAAGGTGTATCAGGTCTGTAACCAGGCCGTCCGCTACTGGTGAACACGTAAAGCATCGTCGTACAAAGGTGGGTTACACTGCTCTGCACAGCACAGTACATAACCCCAGCAACACCTCACCTCCGCACCTAGCCATCTCCCCATTGCCGTACGGGTACATGCAAGATGCAACACTGCACACGCCACCCCACGCCCCGAGCCTCGTTCTTTCCTCAGTCCTCTCCGTCAGACTCCCCCGCCCCGCTGCCCCCTGCCACCAAGCCCCGCAGCCACGCCGCCGCCTCAGCACTGAGCCTCCCACGCTGCATAGCACCCGCCACCGCCTCCTCCACTTCCTCCAGGCTGCCCACCGGCGCCCCGTGCTCCACCAGCCAGCGCAAGATAGCCTTTCCATACAGGCACCCCACTTGCCTCACCACCACGCCGTCTGCACTTCACGGAACGCCCAGCCGCCGCAGGGCATCCAGCGTGGCCCGATCGCCGCGACCAGCCGCGCGCTGAGAAGATGAAGGAATTGCTGAGGGTTTGAAGCAGCCCAGCTGTGCTGCCAGGAACTCGAGCAAGGGCAAACAGCCGGCATCAGCTGCAGCTGCTACTGTCCTCATATCAGGGTCGAGCGGTGTATCTTGGTTCATCAGGAACATGAACAGGTCCAAATCGCCCCTACGTGCAGCGGTGTAGGAGAGACGTTCGCCACCCCAATCGCTGAACCCCGCCCCCGCCAGCAGCTGCACCGCCTCCAGCAGGTCCCGGCTGTGGGCTGGTGTGCTGTCGGGCCAATCCGCCATCATGGAGTCTATGTCCGTGCAAGCGAAATTGTTGGGGGACACCCTCGCCTCGAGCGCCAGCCACCGGACGAAGGGCAGCTGGCCTGCTGCACGTGTGTAGGCCTTGGGGCTGAGCACAAGGCCTGCCTGCTGCAGGCACTCCGCCACAGGTATGCTGCCCGCCCGCCCCACTGCGTCGCTCAACGCCTCCCGGCCGACCGCAAGCACCTTGCCAGCGCCCAGGACGGACAGCAGGTACTGCACCCCCTCCACCTGCCCTGCCCTCACAGCTGCCAATGCCAGCTGCTTAACCAGGCCCCCATCTGCGCCCGCCACTGAAGGCCCTCCCCGCTCCTGCAGCCACTGCCATTTGGCCACCGCGTCTGGGCTGTCGGCTGCCGCCTCCAGGAGATCGGCCCAATGCATGTCCCTTAAGTCCGTCTCTTCCCCTGCATTGCCACTGTTGACCGCCGCCGGCAGCTCGTACCCCGCCTCGTCCACCAGCCACTGCGCCACGGCCAGGTCGGCGTGCTGTAGGGCTGCTTCCAGCACATCCGGTTCACCCCACCACGGCCCCGACCCGCGACCCATACGGCAGCCCCGGTCCCGCAGCCACCGAAGCCGGCCCAGGTCCCCTGAGCCGGCGGCGGCCGCAGCTGTGCTGAGCTTTAACCGGCACCAGAGACCGCCTTCGGGTCTTTCTCCCCCGCCCCCAGTCGCCTCCGCCCCCAGCATCCACTCCATCTTGGCCACTGCGTCCAGGGTGGGCGACTCCGCAGCAGCGTCCAACACGCCCTGGGTTAGCACGAGGCGGCAGCTGCTGCTGACAAACCCGTGCTGCAGCACCTTCCATGCAGTCTGCAGCCCCGCCAGATTGCAGTGCTTTGCCACGGCCTTGAGCGTGCACATAGGAGATACGAGCCCCGGGCAGCGGTGCACAAGCCATTGCAGCAGCTGCGGGTGGCCGGCCTTTGCCGCTGCCCCTCCTGAACAGTACTTGCCATCGAATCGACGCTCATATGCCAAGTCGACGCTTTGCAGCACCTCTGAGGAGACGCTGGGCTGCAGCAACGCCAGCGTCACTTCCAAGTTGACCTCACTGCCGCTGGTGGCAGCCGTGCACATCAGCTGCAGCTTTTGGCGAAACGGCAGCTGCCGCACGTGCTGCTGCCCTGCCTCAACGGCCCAGGGCACAGCGTGAGGCGGCAGCGGCTGGGACAGGGAGGCGGTGCAGTTCTCGGGTCCGCTGAGGCTGTCGGCTGTGTCCGGGGATACTAGGCGACAGCTAAGAGCACGGTCGTTGGGGGGCAGCAGGGAGAAGATGTGCAGCTGAAGAGCAGCGGGCAGCCACGGGCCGCTGCCTCGACTCCCACTGGGACTGTTACCATTCATGCTCGTCTGCAGGGTGTTGCGCCTGCAGCAGGGCGCGGGCAAGAGGGAAGGGCTGACCGTGGTGCAGGGGCCAGCGCGAATGGCAACGGAAGGCAGAAAAGCGAGCCATTTAAGCCTATCAGTAGGACCTTGTCGGTTTGCGGGCGACAAACGTCCGTTTCGCCTGGGGATGTGAGCGATGCCGCAGTCCAATAGCCATACAACATCCCCGTGACCGCTTGGAAAGATATGCAAACCTATGTAAACACATGTTATGTGCACACTGTCTTGTCATGAAGAACCTCACCTGCTGTGGGAGTTGCGCTTGCGCGTTGCGGAGAGGGGGTCTGAGGCGAATCTTCCCTCAAACTGTCTATCTGCTAACAGCATCCATACCAGTAGTTCAAGGGCGACTTAGGGTACCGTATGGTCATGGCCACGTGCCACCCGGTGGCACGGCCCCATGCACAGTGGCAGCCACCGTTGCCACCGTGCATGGGGCCGGCCCGAGACGACCAGGGAGAAGGAGCGGAAGCGCAGCAGGAGAAGGAGCAGGGACCGGGCCAAGGACAAGAGGAGGAGGCGATGAGGCGTGTGCAGCTGTGTGATTTTGCGGGCGGGCCAGGCGGCGAGGCTGGCGGGCGGCTGGCCGTCGTTCGGTCCATGGCAGTGTGTCCTGCGTGCTTGTGCTGTGCGATTGCTTGCACCCGTTGCACGTTAACCTGTGTGAGCGGTACCGGTACGCTGTGTTAGGGCAAGGTCTCGGCATGCCATAGCTTATCACCTTCCGGCCCCGGTTCCGAGCTGCTGCGGCCTGACCGCCTTGGCGCCACAATGCGAGCCATATCGGTATACCGTACCAGACACGGTGCCCGCAATCCAGGCCATGTGTTGCGGGCAGTCTGCTACACAGCTATGTCCATGCTTTTGCACTCTTGCCATCCGTAACCACGAGCGCCCTGCGGAACTACGGTAGGTCCACAGTACGGCAGCCCCAGGTGGCTGAGGCGCACGTACAGCTCGCAGCAACCAGTTTCCCTACTGCATGTGGATGCAGACCGTACAGCCCAGTGCATGCTGCGCCCCCGGGGCGCAATTGCACCTGCTGGAGGACATGTCCACGCTGCCGGCAAGACCAAGGTCCGTCCCACAACGGCACGGCTTTCCATTCTGATTGGACAATATAGCGCCCCCGGCCTTAGCACCGTCCCTTTTGGTTGCCATACGACTCTCGCAATCATGGTCCTGAAGGCCAGCAGCACCAGACATGGCTTGCGGGACATCACACCAGCCGCAGCTGCTGCAGCCCAGCCACCTCTCCAACGCCTACATGCCTGGGTACCAGCAGCCCCCGCAGCCACGCATCCACCCCCTGCCGCTCCTGCTCCCGCGCCGCCGTGTACACAGCACCCAACCCGTCCAGCACCTCCCGCACCTCCGCCTCCACGACCGGCGCCCCCTGCCCCGCCAGCCACTGCAGCGCACACAGCGGCGCCCCCTCCCCCACAGCCGCCGCCAGCACCCCCTCGCCCAGCGGCACCCCCAGCCGCACCAGGCAGGACAACGTGCCGAGGTCGCCGTTCCGTGCTGCCGTGGCGTACCACGCGCACGCCAACTCTGCCCCGTGCTCCTCGAACACGCCCAGGCCCACCAGGGCCTCCAGCGTCTCCTCGCAGCCCGGGTCAGCCGCAGCCGTAGCGGCATTGTACGGCACGGCGCGCTGCTGCTCCGGCAGCACCTCCCGCAGCGCCTGCCACACAGGCCAGGGCTGCCCTGCCTGGGCCGCCACCACCAGGGGGTGCGACTCGTGCCAATTGGCCATCTGCCACCCCGCCGCCGCCAGCAGCCGCACCGCCTCCACCAACCGCCCGCCGTCACCAGGCGTGCCCCTAGGCCACATGGTCACCATGGTCCTGATGGTGACTGGCTCACCGGGGCACCCGGCCTCCAGCAGCCAACGCAGTGCGTGCAGGTCACCGCCTCCTCCAAGTCCTCCCCACTGCCCACCGGTGCCCCATGCTCCACCAGCCAGCGCAACACAGACTCCCCACACCTCTCCTGCACTGCCTTCACCACTACACCCTGTTCGCCCCACGGCACGCCCAACCGCCGCAAGGCGTTCAGCATTGCTAGGTCGCCGCGCACCGCCGCTGCAAGGTACAGGGCATTGCTGCCCCCAGCAGTCGGCCTGCAACCCGGCAGCGCCATCACCAGCTCAAGCAGGGGCTCGCAGCCAGCATGAACTGCGGCGTGTACATTTCCACTATCGGGAGGGTACAACGCGTTTTGCTGCAGAAGGCACTGGACCAGGGCAAAGTCGCCTCGGTTAGCTGCACATGCTAGTGTAGCGTCCGGACGGTCCTCCCAGTTCCTGAACCCCGCACCAACCACCAACTGCACCGCCTCCAGTAGCTCCCGGCTGTCGGCTGGCGTGTCCATGGGCCACCGGAGTGCCATGCTGGGCAGCAGGTGGCACTCCAAAGGTGCAGCCGACACGCAAGCCTCGCGCGCCAGCCACCGGACCATGGGTAAACTGCTTGCAATTGCTACTCCTTCATATCCCGCGTGCGTGAACACCAAGCCCGCCCGCCTTAGAGACTCCATAAGGGACACGTTCCCGGAGCTCGCTGCTGCAAAACTCAGTCTGCCCGGATCCAACTGCAGCTTGGAGCCACAGACTGACAGCAAGTACCGCACCGCCTCCACCTGTCCCGCCTTCATCGCTGCAAGCATAAGCTGCAGCGCCCAGTCTTCGCTTGCGCTGTGCAAGATCGGCCCTCCTCGCTCCTGTAGCCACTGCCACTTGGCCACCGCGTCTGGGCTCTCGGCTGCCGCTCGCATGAGGCGGGTCCAACTGTAGCTGTTGCTCTCTTCCGCTGCAGCCTCACCGCCGGCGCCCCTCGCCGGCAGCCTGCACCCCGCCTCGTCCACCAGCCACTGCGCCAAGGCCAGGCTGGCGTGCTGCAGAGCACACGTCAGTACGTCTTCTTCCCCTTCTTGCCCCGCTCCAAGATCCATTGGGCATCCCCTGTCCCGCAGCCACCGACCAAGTCCCGTGACATGGCCGCGACACGTGCGGTGCTGGACCTCATGCTGCAGCTGCTTCCGGCAGCGGCCAGGACCCACTCCATCTTGGCTTCTGCGTCCGGGCTGGGCGACGCGGCTGCCTGTGCCAAAACTTCCGAGGTCAATAGGTTGCGCAGGCTGCTGTTCGCGCTGAAGGCCGGATGAGCCTGTAGTGCCTCCCAAGTTGCTTGCAGCTCCGGCAGGGAGCAGTTCAGTGCTGCGGCTGCCAGCACCTCCCCGGGACGCACAAGACCTGGGCAGTGGCGCAGCAGCCAGCCCAGCAGCTGCGGGTGGCCCGCCTCAAGGGCTGCCACGCCAGGGAACTGCTATTTGGCAGCTGCAGCACATCTGGGAAGACGCTGGGCTGCAGCAGCGCCAAAGCCACCTCCAGGTTGACCTCGCTCCCGCTGGCGGCGGCCGCGCACAGTAGCTGCAGCTTGTGCAGGAAGGGCATCTGCCGCGCATGCAGCTGGCCTGCCGCCACGGCCCAGGCCGTGGCGTGGGGCGGTAACGGCTGGGACAGGGAGGCGGTGCAGTGTTGTGGCCCGCTGAGGCCGCTGGCGGCATCCACGGACACCAGGCGGCCGCTGAGGGCGCGGTCGTTGGGGGGCAGCAAGGAGAGGATTTGAATTTGCAGGGCCGTGGGCAGCTGTTGCGACACCCTGCAGCAGCTGTGTCCTTGTGTGGCACGTCCTTCCATGTTCCCCAGATTTAGCAGTCTTGCAGTGCGGCGCTGGTGTTTGGCCTGAACGAGCGGGGCAGAGCGCAGGGCGGCAAAGAGGGCAGCGGCGTCGACACATTTCGGACAGCAGCTCAGCGGTTCGGAATTTGCACGCCATGTCAAAAGCTTCTCTTGATAGGCGCCAAGCTGTACATGGTTGTCTAGTAAGGTACAAGCGTGCAATAGGCCAAGCCGACCTTGACGCTGAAATGTCATCCGCCGGAAACGAAACGCGACGCCTCCTGTTAAGACCTCGAAGCGCTTACGCAACCACAAGAAGCGAAGACGGGCTTAACCTGGCTGGATGAGGACTCAACTGCAGTGAGAGCGGAGCTTTGGATGCCCTCCGTTTATTGCGCTCTCGCAGCAGCACGATCGACATCGCTTGACACGAAAGTAATGAGCTGCAGCAAGGTAATTTGCTTCCAACGTGTTCGCCATGCTCCAACAACAATCAGCAGCGCACCCACAACGCACCAGTGTACCATCCGCGCATCGACTGTCCGAGTAAGCGTGGAGGGCTGGAGGCTGTCCACTAGCACCCCTGGTGCCAGCACTCCGGCTTAGTCCGGCCTTGTCGTGCTATTCTGCAGCCAAGAAAAGCCTTTCTGAACCCCTACCCATAGATTGAAGCTGAGCAGTGACATAAAGTAGCGGCACGGTAGGCCACGGCCAGGGTGTGCGCGTGTGCCCCGCTACAGTACCGTAGCTGAACGGCGTGGCGTAAGGAGTGACACACAACAACCTACTGTCCTGGGTGGTCCTACCTACCGGTAGTGACACGTGCCATGTCCCATGTGGCACGTTACTGCGCCAGTGATGCACCCTTCTTTGGCTTCAGCTTTCATTGCCAACGCCGGCAGTTACCCTACCATGCAAGTCTTCAACGGCGTTCTGCACATGGAAGACCGCTGTGGATTGCACCGATGGGCTACCAGGCCGACCGTGCAGGCTGGGAAAGCAGACAGGCCAGAACTGCCAGCAACACAATGTCATGCCGTACAGTACGGCAAGGTTCCTTCGGTTGCAGCAGCTGAGTGCCAGACGGTGCCAGCGGGCCCCCTACATACCCGCATGGTCCGTCTCCCCGCCTAGCTGCCCGGCTGGATGCAGGAGGAATCCCGCGTTGCAAGATACCGGTATCGGCGGCGCATACACAGTATACCAATGCAAAGGAAAAATAACGTGGATGACTGTCATGATGCATGCTGTGCAAATGCGGGCCCAAACCGAACGCATGGGGTGCCTTGCTCGCCTTTAGCGCTTATGAGAATCAAGGGTTGGGACCATTCACCACCTCCGTGAGCTTTACGCCACCGATGCCGTACAGTGAGCCTACCGTCCGGTACTCACACAGCAACAAGGTCCCGCACTCACACAGTCGCCCCCGCAGCCGCCAGCGCCTTGCACTCCGCCCTGTGCCCCTCCCGCCAGTGCGCCCGTTGGCAGTCTGGGCTGCAGTACCGCACCGCCCGGCACCCGCCGCACTGCTTGAACGGCAGCGCCCCCTCACTCTCAGACGCAAAGCTGCAGCAGCGCGGGCCGCCGCACACCCTCAGCCGCGGCAGGGCCACGCCTCGTGCCCACCACCACCCCGCCGGCAGCGCCAGCGGCGGAGGTAACGCGCCTGCTTCTGCCGCCGCTGGCATCATTATTGGTGGCGGCAGTGGCGGCTCGCCGCCCCTTCCTCTGCCCTCTGGCAGGTGCAGGTCGCCTAGTAGCTCCGACTGCCGCTCCACAACCGATGGGTCCTTACGGCAGTCGGCCCTGCAGACCACGGCCGCCATGCGTACTGCACTCATCCTGTAGCCCTCCTCCGCACCCGCTGCGGCCCGCTCGCCTCCCTCTCCAACACTATCACCCCGGCGGACCCTCGTCCGCTACCCTGCCCGAGGGTTCCCATGGTGCCCCCTTCCGCCGCCATCTGCAGCAGCGCTGTTGCGTATGCCGCGTGTACGGGCACGAGGCTGCCAGCGAGCTGCATGACAGACTGCACGCACGCCGCCAGGCAGCCAGGGGCGCACGCATCAGCACTGACGGCGGCGGTGACTAAGGCAGCTGGCGGCGGCGGCGGCGGCGGCGCCAGCCAGGCCCGAACCCTCCCACTGAGCGCCTCGGGGGACGACAGCGCCACCAGCAGGCACGAGATGCCAGCGCACAGGTACTTTTTGCCACCACGGAGGTCGTGCTTCTTGTGCTTCTTCTCTTCCGGCAGCGCCGCCGCCGCCAGGGCGCACGCTGCCGCCAGCAGCCGGTGCGGCTGGCACGCAAGCAGCTGCGCGGGGGGCAGCGGCGCCGGGTGGCGGCAGCAGCCCGCCAGGAGGAACAGCAGGTCGCTCACCGCCCGCAGCATCTCCGAAACCACCTTACCATCCTGCCGTACGGCACCGTCTGCCGCCGTACGGGCATCAGCGGCCAGCTGCCACGCCATCGACGCCGCCAGGTTGCTCGCCGCCCGCACTGCCAGGGCTAGCGCCTCTTGTGCCTCATCCTCGCAGACCGTTACCACATCCCACGCCTCGACTCCATCGCCGCCGCCGCTGCCAGCACCCTCTCCGCACGGCTTGCCCTCGTCCTTGTCCTCCTGCTCCGTCTCCGCCACCTCCGCTCTGCGTGCTAGCTCCGCCTCCATGCCCCGCGCCGCCGCGACCAAGGCACTGAGCGTCGACTCGACCCACCGCACCACCGGCCCGCGCTCCAGCGCACCGGGCCCCGTGACCTGGGCTGCTGCTGCACCCGCCGCCGCCACTGTCGCCGTCGCCACCGGCGACGACACTACCTCCAGTGCCCGGGCCAGCACGGCCGCCCGCTTGGACAGCGTGAGCACGACCCCCAGCTGATCCCCTGCTGGTGCTGCTGCTGTTTCTGTTGGTGTTGGTGGTGCGGACGCTGCTGCTGGTGCTGCTTCACTGCCATTGCCGCCACCTGCACCGGTTGCGTCCCCCTCCTCATGCCCCGGAGCCTTGGCGGTGCTCTTGCTCCCATCAGCGGCGGCGGCAGTGTCCCCGCAACCGCTGCCATCGTTGGTCTCAGAGGCTGGGCTGCTGGGCCGCAGCACCGGTGCGATCTCCAGCAGTGTGCCGCCCGCAGCGACAACGCCCTCGAGCGCCGTGGCGATGCCTGCCCGGCCGCTGTCCTGCGCGCTGTACAGCATGCGGAGGGCGCGGTCTAGGCTGGCGGTAAGGCCGCAGCGGAACAGGCGGCGCCGCATGTCGGCCTGAATGGCGGGCGGCAGGGTCAGGTAGCCTGCAGGGCGGAAGTGCGAGGTAGTGTTGGGTGGCAGGCTGAAAGGGAGGAGGAGTCAGGTTGCGGCAGATAGCAGGCTGATACATATGCACATGTGTCAGCGCCCTCGACAACATGCTGCCGTGTACCATGTATCTTGGTGTGGGCCCTTGGATTGCAAGCTCAAAGCCAGGCTGAGCCTTTCGGGATGCCGAGGAAGAGTGTGACGCCGAAAGCCGAGGGGAAGCGGAGGAGAGGAGGTGAACAAGCAGGGTGCACTGCCGCCGTACCGCCGTACCGCCATATAGCCACGCGCTGCCACTAACCAACGCCTATACTGCAACCACCAGCCGTTTGTTGCCACGAGCCTGCCATTTGCCAACACTCGGATACGGGGACTTTGGCTCGCCCAAAACGAAGGGGAGAAGCAGGGTGACCTGCCGCGGAAGCTGCCCCATGGCAAAGCCTCACCGAAAGCGCCGTTGGCGGCGAGTTGTTGCAGCTGCTGCACGACCTTGCACAGCCACGTGGCCTCACGGTGGCCTCCTGGCACCACCTGCACCAGGACGCACGCATAGGAATGGAGCAGCGGAGGACAAGCTCAAGGTCCACATAGCACCACAACAGCAGCACTCTCACAGCTAGCTGTCAATGAGAATTAGGCGCATGCTTAAGTTGCTGCCAATGCGATCTTACTTTGCACCTAGCCACGGTCCTACGAATCAAACAAACGTCAACCAAGCCGTACACTCGCACCTGGCAGTTGCTGCTGCTGCTGGTAGGTTGCTGCTGCCCCTGCTGATGCCACGTGCCCACGGCCGCCGCCGCCGCTGCGTCCGCCGATATCGCCACCACCCACCCCGCCGCCTCCAGCCACAGCGGCAGGCACTCCTGGGCGGCGGCGACAGGCAGCGCTGCGGCCGACCGGACTCTGACCAACACCTGCACCAGGCATTCTTCCAGGGCCTGCAGAGGTATGGCGGTACGACAGCGGTGCAATGGCATGGTATGGGCACGTGTCAGGTACGGCAAGGGCTGAGCGCAATCTGCGACCTGCAGGGAAGAGCTTCATCCACGGTTGACTCAGCGAAGGTAAAGCCCAGGGTGCGGGTTTGCGAAGCGGCCGTTGAGTCAAAATCGTGATGGGGGCACGGCAAGCGGCTCCGTCCCAAGCATGTACGGCACGGTAAGGTACAGCAGTACGACCAAGCGGGCAATACGCGTCATCTCAGAAGGTTCGGTAACAGTAGGTCATAACAAACGACGGCCACGCAATGGTACGCATGCAGCAACCCGCTCACCTTGACATCGTTGCCCTCAAAGCAGGGTGCTGGCGCGTACGCCCCTCCCAGCCCCTGCCCACGGTACAGCCGGCACAAAGCCTCCGCCGCACGGCACGCAAGTTGTGCCCGGAGCAGTGGCGGAGGCCGAGCGGCACGCATGAAAACCGCCGACCAGTGGTCTGCTGCTGCCCAGTCGCACAAGCACACCCAGATGATGTCCAGGTGGAAGCTCTTGAGAGCAACGGTGAGGCTCTTGTCGCGCATGGCCTCACCGATGGCGCGGCCTGCCTTGCCCACCTGCGTAATCTGCCCCTCCCGCGCCTCCGCCTCCGCCACCCACCACCACCCGCTGCTGCTGCCATCCCACACACTTTTTACGTGGCGCGGACCCGCAGCTCCCTCCTCCCCGGCCGCCCCAAGCTGCTGCCTGCTGTGCTGCTCATGAACGGCCCTACACCCACTCTGCCTGCTCCCCTGGGCCTCATCCTCGACTTTCAGGTGCTCAGTTTCCTTACTCCCTTCCCCCTCCGGCTCCTCGTCCTCCTCCTCCTTTCGCCCCTCATCCCGCACTTCCGGCTGCTCCAGTTCCTCCTCCTCCTCGTACTTCGCTGCCGCCTCCTGCCCCGTCCCGCACTGCGACTGCGCGCTATACAGCCCCGGAAGTGTTGTCCCCATCCCCGCATGTGCCGCCAGCTGGTCAAGCAGCGCCACCTGCAGCCATTAGGGGGGAGGCCAAATGAGTGCATGGCGTAGTACTACAGATTCACCCTGCCCAACGCAAAGCCGTGACGTGGCATAGTACAATGTTGAGACATGCGTTGCGTGCTGCGCTTGAGGGGTATCCTCCGCATGCACCGCCCACTCGTCCAGCAGATGTACCGCAATGGAACCGTACACTGATCGTCTGCCGTGTTACAGACCAGTGCGAGTGTATGCAATATGAAAATGAAGCACCAGCAGAACTAAAGAGGACAAAGGAACAGCGCCCTAGTGGCTGCACAGTCCCCCCCTGCGCCATTATAACACCCATGGTGAAGGGTTCTGGTGCCTCGATGGCCATGGTAGTGTGCAAACCCCACAGAGCAAACTACACATCATCAGGCGCTATGGGGGTCGACACGCACAGCCTGTCAGCCCCAGCCCACAGTCACCTTCAGCAGCTGGAACTCCGCCTGCCGTGCCGCTTGGGCCAGGTTGCCCACCAGCGACAGGACGTTTAACTCGCAACGCAGCAGCAGCAGCTGCTGCAGCTTGCTCCGAAGGGTGTCCATCTTGGACATGCCTGCCGCGGCGTTCCGAGCTGCTTCGCACAGCAACTCACGGATTGTGTCACGGGAACTGCTGGGCAGCGCTGCTGCAACATCGGCCGGGTCGGGGAACTTCATGATTGCCCCTGCAGCAGCCACACCCAGCCGCGAGTTCAGCACCGCGTTGATGTGTTCGCAAAGGTCGTCGGGTGCTGTCGAGATGTGTCCGCTGCCACAGCCGCTGCCGCCGCCGCCGCTGCTGCCCCTGCTGCTGCCGCCACCCCTGACGCTGCCGCCGCCCCTGTCCCTGCCACCACCGCTGTTGCCGGCCTGTGGAACCTCATTCTCAAATCGGTAAACCAGCACGTCCGCGGCAAGCTCGGCCAGGACGTTCGCTTGCTGGACCGCCGTCGCGGCCAGCACCTCGTGCCGCGCCATGCCGTCGGCTGTGCCGTACTTTGCGCCGTGCAGGCGCAGCTGCCGTACAGCTGTGGTCTCGGAGCGCGCCAGCTGGGCGGTGGTGACCAGGCCGGTGGCTGCCCGTCCGACGGCGGCCAGGAAGTCCATCTGCGACATGGCGGTGATGGCTTTGTAGGCGAGTTGCTGGTCCGAGGGGCTGCTGCTGCAGGCCTGGAGCACGGTGATCATGTTTGTGAGGAGGACGAGGAGCTCGAAGGCGGTCTCGCTTGCGATCTGGAGGGCCGCCCATGCATGATACCTGGGCGGAGGAGCGTGAGAAAGTTCGTGCGGTCCTTTAGAAGCAGGGTAGGGGGCGCGGCCAACGATGATGGCGGGACCGCGGCTCGCAGGATGGCGTGGTGAAACGTCTTTGCGCTGCATGGCTTGGCGCGCCCTGGCGTAGCTAGCAAATGAAGGGCCGCAGCGCGCTTGCGCGTGGCCCTTGTGGATGCATGGCCAACGGTGCATGCAGCACGTACAGGTAGTCTGGGAAAAGGCCGAGCAAAATTACTGGCTGCCTAGGTGCAGCGTTACAACGCCGGCTGCTGAGGCTGGGGGCTCCATGCAATGCCTCTTTGAGGCTCGTGACGCTAGTGCAAACGGCGCTCACCCCTTTGACAAAAATTACCTGTGTAACGCGGAGAAGTGATGTGCAGCATGCGCTGATATGTGGGTTTGCAAGGAAAGCAGCGCACGGTTGCAGCAGGGCTATGCATGTTGACTGAAGACGGCAGGACCAGACACATGGTGCGGCAACGGACAACATACCTGGGCTCAAGCGGGTTGGCGCACGCAACGCTGATCTGGTCGCCCGCGACCACAAGGAGCGAGCTCACTTTATCCATCAAGTTCCCTCTCTCGATATGCATGCTTAGCCACGCCCGGGCGCTCGCTGCCTTCTGCGCATCCCCGGCACCCGAGCTCATCCGGTACTGCCAACGGCTCCATTCTGTCACCCTAGCGCTTTTGATACTCTCATGCGTGACTGCCTTCTTGTGAAGCACAGCGTCATCTATCAATTCAGGGCTTCCCAAGTGGGCCGAAACGAGCTCTTCCGTGCTGTGAATGAAGCGCTTGACGACTTTATTCAACGGTGCTATGCTCATCTTTCTCTCGTGCTATTTTAGTTAAGTTGTAATCCTTGTATCATGGTATGGGTTCTGCACTTCGTGAAGTCCTTCCTGTGGTGAACTCTTGCCCCGCTGCGTGCCTGGCTGACCCTTGGCTGACGCGCAGCCTCGGACGTCACGCGTGTGTCGAATGAGCAAGACCAGACTAGGCTAAGAACAGACACTACGAGGAGTAGCAGTGTAGCTCTCACGTATCATAATTAATCCCAGGCAACACGAGAGTGGAACGGTAGATCCTGGTGGATCGACGTTGAGCCCAAGGGAGACCACGAGACCTCCCCTGGTTTGGGCAGCCTTGGCTGGCCTTGACACCCACACATCAGCACCCACCCTTCCAGGCCGTGTCGTCTGGCTCGCCCCCTTACGACCAAGTCACAGAATACGACCGTGCATCACGTTCCTCACGGTGCTGCACCATGCGTGCGCACACTGGCGCACACGTCCTCCAAGGCGCACACGGCACTTCGGTCTGGAGTTTCGTCCTTAGAACGTGCCTTGGAAGTGTGCTTGTACCTCCCATCACCGCACCCTTTAGCACACGACCTCCAAGGCGCCCACCGGCCCGGCCGCCCACGACCCCGCCCTCACCCATGCTGCTCCGACTGGCTTTCGGAAATACAGCTGTGCCGCAGAACGTAAGTGAGGAGTGTTCCGGCTGCGCACGTGCATTTGTGCTGTTTGGTCTTGGGGGCGCCTGGTTTCCCAGGGGCAACCAGGGACGCTCCAGGTGTGCATTGGTGCACGTGACACCACCACCACCACCACCGTGCCGTGCCCCACTCTAATGGGACCGCAGACCTCATTCCCGCTAGTACCGCCGAAAACGCCGTATTCCGTACATGTACACGTACAAAGTGCTATGCAACCCAATGTCCAGCCTGTAACTTTCTCACGAAGAAAAAAGCCAATGCCAAAAAAGCTAATGCGGCCGACACGCAGGACAGTCCAACGGCTGCAGGCGCTGCAAACCAGTCGTCAAGGCCAGTCAAGGCTGACTCCTCGTCCGCACCGCACGGCAAAATGCAGTCCTAACGGCCTTACTGCCGTACAGTACGTCCAGGTCCATCGCACCGTAAATATTGTACAGCCACAGCAGCCGAGTTGCTTTCAGATGCAATGGCACTGAGCCCCTTTAACACACTGCGCTCAATCCGACGCTTGCTCCCCCCAACTGCTTTAGAACCGCAGCAGCGTCAGCATGCGTGCTGCCCATGTGCATCTGCCTGCCTGCCGGCCTCTGCCCTCCTGGACCCCTCCCCTGCCTTGACGGCCCCCTCCACGGCGCCACAGAGCTCCCTCCTGGTGCCTGCTGTGGGTGCGCACCAGGCCCCACAGCTGCCTGGGTGCCGTGTGCCTGCTTGTGCTGCAGGGGCTCCGGCTGCTGTGTGCACGGCGTTGCGTCGGGTCCACCACCTACCGGGCAGCTGATCTGAGCCCCCGCTGCGGCCGTCGCATCCCCGTAACCGCTGTCGTACTTGTTGTCGTACGGTCCATTCAATTTGTACGATGCGATAAAGGCTTCATAGTCCACGCCCCCGCGGGTGTCGGGCTCCGCGTCCCAGTACACCTGCGAGTGACACAACACACGAGCGTGCCGACAAGGTTTCAGACACAAAGGGAGCGCGAGGCTACAGGCACAAAGTGACGGCGATGTGCCCACAGCACCGCACCCGTACGACGCCATTATTCCCACCGCCCCGTACCCACCCGCTCAGCGTCCTGGTCGCTCAGCGCCACACGGTGCCGCCCGCACACCTCCCCAAGAGCCGCCCTAAACTGCGGCCACCGCACAACACCGTCGCCGTCGCCGTCTGCCCGCCGGAACGCACAGCGCAGCTCCTCTAAGCGGGCCCACTGCGAAGCCGTGGCCCTTTGGGTCTGAGCATGGGGCTGTGGCTGGGCAGTGGCCTGCTGGCTGTGGTCGCCTGACACGTTGGCTGCGATGCCGCGGGCAGGTGAGATGGCCCTGGCGTCCTCGCGGACACCGGAGAGGGCAGGCCTGTGGGTTAGCGAACCGGATGGAATGGTGGGTTTGCCGTGCATGGGGTTGCGAACGGTGCATGGGGACCAACGGTCAACGGTCAAGCGCATGGGGGAGACATGCGGAACAGTTTTCTATCCACACAGTGTTAGGCGTAGGATAAAGCATGCGTGCGCTATGCACCAGACGGACTTTGCACGGGCTGCAGAACCCGCTGCTGCAGTACCCGTGTGACCGTAAGGGGCTTCGCAAGAACTGGATGCCCCTCTGTATCTCGCTTTGCGTTGGCGTACGCCCCCGTAGCCAATAGACCCAAAAGGGGCTACGTACGCCCGAAGGGCTATATACTCGCTCTCAGCGCACACCAGAGGAATCAGCCATACAGATCACTATGAGCGCACAGTTGCGTAGCTCGACCGGCTGCGCACCTGGAGTGGCTCGGGCCCCGCCACGGCAGGCTGCCATACCGTACGGCGTTGACGAAGTCACCGTACCGCACACGGGAGCTCTCCGTTGCAACTCCTTGAGCACCCAGCAGCTCCGAAAGCGCCAACTGGGCCACCTGAAAGCATAGGGCAAGAGATGGAATGCAGTCATCGCTTGGTTGCATTGCGAAGACACTCACGAATGACCGTTGGGGCGACTGCAGATCCCCGCACGTGGCTGCTCGATAAGACACCACCAGCGGCCGCATGAAGCCATAACTACCTCGTCCCATGCTACACAATTCACCCAAGCGCCCTGCCCCTACATCCCACCATCACCCCGTCCCACCTGCTCGTCCATCGCACCCGTCCCCGCAGCCGCCCTGCCCCCGAGCCCCAGCTCCGCGCTTAAGCCCGCCAGCACCGCCGCAAAGTCTTTGGCCCCCAGGCTGCCGCGGCCGTCTCGGTCCGCGGCACGAAAGCGGGATGCCAGGTAACCGGGGCCCCGGGCGCGGACGCGGTCCTGCAGGACGGCCATCAGTGTGGTGTACCGTGCCCGCAGCTCCGGCTGCTGCTCACGGTCCCGGCCACGATCAGAGGCCTGTACCTGCATCATCAGTACGCAGCACGGCGAGGAAGAGGGTCGAAATCAGCTATCCAAAGGCAAGGCAAATGCTCCCACTTGCATCACCGGTACGCAGCATGCCGGTGAGCGCTGTCAGTCAGGACGACTGTCCACAGGTGGGGCAGGTGCTCCTGGGCTGTACATAGTACTGGTGTTCACGTTACACGAATCCGTGCGATACAGCTGATGAGCGAGCCGTCGCTATTGCATGGCTACCAGGCCCATGCCCCCTGCCTTGCACTGCTGCTTGTGCAATCCAGCGAGGCGTCTATGAAGCCGTCAGGCGCCCACCCCATGCACCGCACCCACCGCACCCAACGCACCCAACGCACCCAACGCACCCAACGCACCCACCCATGCACCGCACCCACCGCACCCAACGCACCCAACGCACCCAACGCACCCACCCCATGCACCGCACCCACCGCACCCAACGCACCCAACGCACCCACCCCATGCACCGCACCCACCGCACCCAACGCACCCAACGCACCCAACGCACCCAACGCACCCACCCCATGCAACGCACCCACCGCACCCAACGCACCCAACGCACCCAACGCACCCACCCCATGCACCGCACCCAACGCACCCACCCCATGCACCGCACTTGGCAGCCCGGGCCAAACAAACATGCATCTGCGGAACGTCCACAATGCATGTCCCGCAACCTCAATTCCGTACCTCTTTCGTACCCCTCACCTGTTCCAGCGCCGGACCATCCAGCGACAGCACCTGCCTCCCCCACACATCCCCGCCCGCCGCCCCAGCGCTAAAGCGCGCCGCAGCAGGGCCCCATCCCTCCCCATCTTCTCCCCACAGGCTCAGCACGGGCAGTGCTGACAGGTCCAGGGAAGCCCCCGGCCGGATGCTGGCAGCACGAGGGTAGGGGTAGCGCTCTCCTGCGGCTGTGGATGTGAGCTGCGTGTGACGGCCGTGGGTTAAGAGCCGGTGGTTTCCAGGGCCAGCGGTTCCGGTGGCGGGGGTGAGGGGTGTGGGGGGCAGAGAGGGCAGGGAATGGCGGTGGTGGTGGTGGTGCTGGTGGTGGTGGCAATGGGTGTTGAGGCTGTGACGGCTGTGGCGGCTGGAGCAGGGGGAGGTGCTGGTGTGTCGGACGAGGCTGGCGGGAAAGGTGGGGCCGTCTTCCAACCTGAGAGTAGGGTGCCGAGCGCAGGCGGGTGAGTACAGGGGTATGCAGGTAGGATGAGATGACGTCAGGCAATGGCTTGGCTTGCATGGAGACTGGGTTCCACATGCCCGCCTGCCGGCGGCCCCTGCCACGTGTCAGTACAGGGGCAAGGCTAAGTTGGCTTGCGTGGAAGCTGCAGTCTGCATAGCCCAAGCATGCATGCACTTTGTCCCCGACACGCACCCGTACCCACACGTGTGTTATGGGGTTGGAGGTGGCCGGGCGTTGTGTCTCCGGCCCATGCCCCGGCCCCGGGGTGGCGGGGTGCGGCAGGTCGCTGCGTAGTAGGTGTATTAGCGGGTTGTAGCCTGGGAAGCGTGGTACGGACAGCCCGACGCCTCCACCACCACCGCCACCCGCACTGCGGACTGGAGGGTGCGCGTTTGCTGTCGGTTCGCCACCAGGACCTTTTGGCAATCCACTGGCGCTGGCATTGGAGGGCGTGAGGGGGTCGGGGAGCGCGGCGCGGGGGGCAGGGAGCACCAGGGGTGTGTGCAGCTGCCGCCGGTTGCTGCTGCTGCCGGTAGCAGCAACCTCCACGGCGGCCGCTGGCACCGTCGCCGTTGCTGGCGACCCCGCTGGCCCTCCCATTGCCCCACTGGTAACCGCGTTGCCGGGCTGCTGCTGCAAGAGTGGTGGCGACGGGGTCCGTTGCTGCTGCTGCTGCTGCTGCTGTCTATCATCCTGCCCTAACGCACCATTCGCTCCTGCTCCCTGTCCCCCACCGTGCCGCAGGTGCAGCTGTCGCCCGCTAGGTGCACCAGACGGCCCACCATGCCGTATGGGCCCGGGGCCGGGGAGGCTCCCCCGCGACCCATGGGGCGCTCCGGTAGCTGCCGTGCTGCTGGTCAGTGGTCGTACATGTACGGCAGATGACGCCAGGTCCGCTGCCGCCCTGGCGAGGCTTTCGTACGACGCCGCAACCGCCCTGTCGACAACCGACCCATGGGCGAGCTTCTGGGCTGCTTGTGCTAGGGAGGCAGCGGCGGATGCGAGCTCGCTGTACACCGCGGACTTGCCTCCAGTTGAGCTGGGGGTGGTTGTGGCAGGAGCAGGTGGGTTCCCCGGGGGTAGGAGGTGTGCTGAGGCCTTGCCTTTGGTGCCGGTTTGGGAGCAGGTGGCGCTGGTGTTGGGGCGGAAAGTGGCCAGTGGGGTGACCAGGAGGGGTTTCAGGGCAGTGGTGGGTGGATGGGAGTGCAAGTGAGTGGAGGGTGAGCGGAGGGGCGCACTTGTGGATGCTGCTGGGGAGCATGGGGTAGCGGCCTCGGGGCGGGGCCGTGGTGCTGAGGTGACGGATTCGATAAGGGATCTGGGTAGAGGTGTGCTGGCGCCATTTTGAAGTGCTGTGGGTTCGGATAGAGCTGCTGCGCTTGGCAGGACTGCGGTTCTGTGGCTGTGCCTGGCTGTCTGGAGGAGGGCGGCGGGGGCGGACGCCCACAGGGAGGCAGCCCCATTGCTTGTGGGCGTGACCTGCAGACAGGTTGCGTGGCAAAGGTATTGCCGGCTCTGAGCCAACATGCCCTCCGCCTGTGCTGCATGCATGTGCTGCATGCAGGGGGGGGGGCCAAACCGGTAAAAGAACGATGGCGCAAGGATGGGGCGCGGTGCCTGCTTGACACATGCGCACCTGCGTGTTGCCTCCTCGGAGTGCTTGCGCATCCCGGGGCGGAGAAACACCCGCATGCAAACTTGGGTCAGAGTGAAGCCCCTGCTTGCGCCTGCAGGCATGTCGCGGTGCGAGGTTGGACTGGCATGCGCCCACACGGAGGGATGGGCGCCCACATGCTGGCATGCGCGGACGTTGGCTTCTGCCGGTTTGATAAATGGAGCCTTGAACACGCAATTGGTATTCATTGTCGTTTTGTTGGCATACCTAACGAGGAACTGCTCAAAGGCAGTCAGGGGTCGGCCTTGAAGGGCGTTCGCCGCAGCCGGAGAAGCATTGGCCATGGCTACTACAGCGCTGGAAAACATCAAACCTAAGAATGACAATTCATTGATCTCTTCTTTTTGGGTTGGCCTCCTTGTCGGTCGTCCTGGCTCCGGCATGCACGTTAAACGAGTGGTAAACGCACATCCCAAGAGCTATATTGCTCTGTTATCATTTCATCATGCAGACGCAATTCAGCTCGTGCTACAGGCCAGGCACTTGAGATGTATATGGGGTTTACTAGCCCTAGGTGTTGCGGTTGCGAAGAGTCAAGCAAGTTGCTGCAGGACTGTAGTTCAAGGTCACAAGATATCTGGCACGGCGAATTATGCTTTAAAGTTTACCTGTTGTACTGTCGCCGCCTTTGTGCTAATTGTGGCTTGACTGTCGTACGGCCCTCGGTTGGCACTAGGCTCCGGCCACGCCAGGCCACCGCTTATCTATGCACGGGGCGGGGGCGCTGCACGTCCGCCCTGATCAGGTAACGATACACCTTCCATGCAACAAGTGCGGTGGCGCCTGGTGCTGGGTGCTGGCGCAAACCTCAAGGTCAGCGGAGGCCATGCCACTGTCCGGAGTTGTCGTACGGTAGGCCGGTACCGTACCGGTGCCGTATAGCTGTAGTGCGGAAGTTGATCAGGAAGGAGACTCACGCTCGGCCGTGCACACTGGTGCACACTACCCCGTAGGACAGTGCAGGACGTGTTTCTATCAGGGGAGAACCTCCCCTGGTTTCTACCGCATGTGGGCGCTTTCAGGCGCTCCTGACAGGGTGTTGAGAATTCAAGGATCGCATGACGGTCAGGATGTAGTCATGCACAGTCCATGTACACCACAGCCCATCAGCCGGAACATCGTCGTGGTCAGGGGAGCTCCCCTGCCCTGGTCGTAGGGCCGCATGCTGGGCATGCACAGTGAGTCAGTGACGGTCAACTTATATTGCAGTAGTCCCACAATAGTCCCTACGCAATATCTTCTTGTCAATGCTTGGAGCTTCCAAAAGCCTTTTTTCATGCAGTTGACTAAACACCTGTGTGCTTTCACGTGAGGAACGCGCGTCAGACAGCAAACGCAAAGATTTCTCCTTGGCATAAATCGTAGCAGTTATACAAATTCATATTTCATGAAGATCGACAAAGAGGCTCCGTAGGCTGACCCGCACGATGCACATGTAAAAAGAGGCCTGGTATTAAAGTTCAGGCCAGGGCGAGCCCAAAGAAACCAAGCAAATGCTGTTATGGGATCGTGCCACGCACGTTTTCTTTCTCCGCGAGCTAGCCAAGCACAAAAGCCCCGGCTCGCCGAAATTGCTGGGAGACATACCGACATGGCAGGTGGGTGCCTGTGGGTGCCAGTGCCTCCACACGTGACCTTCGAGTCGATGCGGACATATCAACAACTGGATCCAATAACAAAACCATGTATGTGCCAGCACCTCTCAGTCGTGTCCAGGGTGTACTCCACCCAAGGGTCCGCACATTGGGGTGATCCAGCCGTGGGCCGCTGCCCGGTAGTATAAGGCATTGCCATTGCTTGCCGGCACATCTGGCCCTATGCCGGTACCCTCATGCTCACGTCTCCGCTCGGTAACACCCTTCACATGGCACCTGCTCCTGTTGCTCACCTGGCAGTGCCACCTGCTGTGCGCTGTCTGCCAGGCGTGCCCTGTCTGCATGATCGACCGACCTTACCACATTGTACAGCCAAAAACTGCACCCACAAACCGACATTCCACTCCCAGGTTGTCAAGGAGCTCGTACGGCCCGCCACGGCGCACACCAAGACGGACTTTGTACAGTGCCTGGTGGGCGGGCAGCTGCCGCCCAGCTACAGCCTGCCATGGTGCAACGCCGGCGGCAGGATGCCGGCCCCAGGCCCTGACGGCGCCAGCCCGCAGCCGCAGGCCATGTTTGGACCTACCACGTACTTCGCCAGCCACGCCTGGGTGAGCATGTGCAGTAGGATGTGGGGCGGGCGGCCGCGGCCACGAGGTCGAAGCCTAGGCTAGCTTGCCAAGTGATGCTGCAGCTGCTATGCATCTAGCTGCTGCTACTGCGTATTATGATATTTCGTCCAACCCCTTCCACTGTGACTGCTACTGCTGCTGTCTGCTGTTGCGGCATGCGTTGCGCGTGTAGCGATGCAGCTGCGAGGAGACAATAGCATACCACAAAGCAGGTACAAGTGAAGGGCGAAGCCAGTTGCATGCCCAGCGACTTCAAGCGCTCCTCGAGGCAGTCTGCAGCTGTGATGCGCTGAGGGGGCTTAAATGATGGAGAGTAGCACCAGCTGTGTCGGGTGTCGCGTGTGTGCACAGAGCTACAAGTTCGCCGAGCTGGTGGACCTGCTGGAGGCGCACTACTCAGCACTGCCGCAGACGCAGGGAGGCGCCGCGTACGTGCCCGTCTTCTACTGGGTGGGTGGCTAACGGACAACACGTTAACGCGATGGAAGAAACAATCAAAATTGTAAACATGGCTAAGAGAGTAGGGGGAACATGGAGGCGCCGCGTACGTGCCCATCTTCTACTGGGTGGGTAGCGGATGCGGTGCGGGATGGAGGTGTAGGCAAACAGAGCGAAGAGACAGGATGTGCACCCCGACATATGGGGCGCGGCCCCCGTGTCCCTTCCCATCTACGCATTGCCTGCGTGCGTGCTCCCGCCGCCGTTGCCATGCAACAGGTTGACATCCTGGCGGTGACGCAGCACTTCACGGGAGACTTCAAGGACCACCCCGACTCCAACTTCCCGGGTGGGTGGTGCTGGAAGGTGCTGGAAGGTGCTGGAAGGTGCTGGAAGGTGCTGGAAGGTGCTGGAAGGTGCTGGCCAACCGCGAGACGGCCCGAAACGCCGCACGTGGGGCCGCGGTTGCGGTGATGTACGTACGCCCACCGGCCCAATGCCCTTTCACTCTCCTTCCCCTTCCGCAAGATTGCACCCTGCCCAACTCGCCAGCCGAGTTGATTCCCGTCTCCCCCACCCCCACCCGCCACCCGCCATCCTCTCACTTCTGCGTACCCACCCAGGCGTGATCAAGGCCTCCCAGGCTGTGCTGTTCACGATGCACCCATGGCGCAGCCCCGTGGCGCCCACACGCGTGTGGTGCCTGTTCGAGGCCCTCACCGCCGTGCAGAGCGAGGGTGGGTCGTAGTAGCAGGTCCAGGGAAGCCCGGAAACATCCTGTATTTGTCTGGTGCCTCTTTGAGCGCCCACCGCCGTGAATAGGGACTGTGGCTCGTAGTTGCAGGGTACGCGTAGAACGCGAGGAACCATGTAAAGGGTCAGGGAAGCCCGGAACCACCCTGTAGCTGTAGTGCGCCTCTCGGTCGGAGGGGCACAGTGACGGCAACCCCCCCATGCCTAGATTCCAGCTGTGTCATAGGGGCCTCTGACAGTCGTGCAGAGGAAATGTAGGCTGACGCACGTGGCACGTGGCCTTGAACTGTGCTGGCTTGGGCGGGTGGCTGGTTAGATGCGTGGGAGCGATTGCCCTGGAGCCTGGTAGGTAGCTGGCGCGCAGCCGTGTAGGTGGTAGTGCAGCAGCCCCTCCTGCGGCCTGGCTGCCCTTGCAGCCAACCTGGCCCACCCTGAGCACTGCCTCTGCTGACAGTGCGAACAACTGGTGTCCACCTGCTGGTGTCCGCCTATCATGCGGCGCGCAGGCGTTGGGCTGGAAGTGCTGCTGGACACACGCGACACCGCGAATTACTGGTATCCTACTGCTGATGTCCGCAATCATGCGCCCCACAGGCGTTTTGAACAAGTCGAAATTCAAAGCAGAGCCGTTGCCCAGCGGAACCTGGTCTTGCCGGAATTGTTGACATGTCAGTCTATCATACGCCCCACAGGCGTCGGCCTGGAGGTGCTACTGGACACACGTGACAGCGCAGACACGCGGCCGCAGACGCTGCTGGCCATCGTCAGCTCCATCAATGTGATGACAGCGCAGGTGGGGCGGACGGCACACGTAAGAGCGAGAGGTACACGTAAACGCAAGAAAACCGGTGGGGCAGGAGGGGCAGGGAGGGCAGGGAAGGACAGAGTGCTACCGGGCGCCGCTACCGATGCACCTCCGCCTACTTTTAACGGCTCAACGCGTATGCATGCTCCGTCTATGCTGCGCACATGGACGGCGTGGACACACGCAAAGCTGGGCAGCTCCAACCTAACTGCTGCCGCGCGCGTGCCCGCCACACGTGGCCCTCCATGCATGCCTCCCGCATGGCACTGTCGCCAGCGACAAGGCCTAGGCCATGCGTGCATCCCATCCCGCACTGCACCTCCAACACACAATGCGTGTCGACTCCACGTGCTGCTGCCACCCGCCGCACGTGGCCCTGCGTGGCTCCCGCAGGCCACTGTTGCCAGCGACAAGGCCTACGTCGTGTGTGCATCCCATCTGCATCTCCAACACACAATGTGTGTCGACTCTAATTGCCGCCGCCACGCGCCGCACGTCGCCCTCCATGCGTGGCTCCCGCAGGCCACTGTTGCCAGCGACAAGGCCTACATCATGGGCTGCATCGCGCGGGGGCTGGGCGCTGCCGCCTTCAACGCAACGCTCAAGCGGCTGCTGCGGGTGCGTGGGGTGGTGTGAGGAAGGGGAAAAGCCTAAACATAGCAACTTGTGGGCACGGGCTAACAAGGGTGGTGGGTGCTGCGCGTGCGTGGGGTGGCGTGCGCGGGTTGGCAGGGGTGACGCGTGCTGCGCGTGCGCGGTTTGGCGTGCACGGGCTGGCGGTTGTGGGTTGGTGTTTGCGGACTGGCAGGGGTGGGGGCTGCTGGTGGATGCGTGGGGTGGCGTGCGCGGGCTGTGGGGAGCAGGCGGGGGTGATGGGCGCGGCCATGCTGGCTGCGAGCTTTTTGCATGGAGGAGCGGGACGATGGGGCTGCGGCGGCGGTGCCCTTCTGTGGTCCTGTGGGTCTGGTGCTGCTGGGGGTGCACCCCAGCACACCGCCGGCTGCGCACGTGTCCCCGGCCAACGGCTGCCGGTGCTTCGCCTGACCCTGCACTGCACAGCATACACTGCCCCTGCCGTGCCCCCGCCTCGGCCACAACTGAGCCCCCTCCCCCAGCTCTGCCCTCGCCCTGCACCTAGCGCGCCTACCACCGGACCTCTCTCGCCACCCTCCCTCCCGTCACCGGACCTCCCTCCCCACCCTCCTCCCGCACAGACCGCGCTGCTGGACACCATGCTGCGCAAGGCCTTCAAGGCCGCACGTGCGGAGGACGACGGAGTGTCGTACGGCCCCATGGTGGAGCTGCTCAAGGTGGGGCGGCGGGGTAAAGGTTGGGGTTGGGGTGCGTGGATAGCGGGTGGGGCGCGTGGATAGCGGGTGCTTGGACGGGCGATGAGGTCCTCGTTACACTTCCAACTGCAAGAGCATCGTCGAAGCGTCCGATGGGGTGGGCTGGACGGCAGAGGGAAGGCCAACAGGCAGCAAGAGTGGTGTCCAAGGGTGATGGTAGAAGGCTCTGCTGTAGAGATGGCACAGGGTGAGTGGCACAGGTTGCGCTCGAGCACGGGGCTGTGGCGTGCAACCGGGGGACAGTGGGGCGGATGGGGCTAAGGTGGATGTGGCTGGGGCGGATGATAGTAGGCAGGAGGCGCCTGGCAGCTGACATATTAGCCCTGCTAAACACAAAGCCGTGACGTGGTAGTGCGGAACTTGGTCTTGACGCAGCTGACATAGTGCATGCCGCACAGCCCATGTACGGTACACTACGCGCTGCTTGGATGAAGACGCGTGCCGATGTCCCCAACTCCGGCCCACCAGATGAACGGCCGCCACCTGCCCAACAGCGTGGTGGACGTGCCCAAGCTCATGCCGTACGCTGCGCCCGCCGACATCGTCAGCCTGGTCAGCAGCTACTCGGCCGCCAACTGCCCGCGCGTGCTGGTGCTGTGCGGCCGGGACGGCTGCACGGAGGAGCGGCACCGCAGGCACGTGGGCGGCGCAGAGAAGGTGCGTACGGGTGCAGCTGAGGGGTCACAGTAACATATTTCAAGAGAAATACAAGGTTCAGGCTCGGAAAAGGTGCATGGCTGGGCGGCAGCAGCAGCAGGGGCCGCGTGGGCGGCTCAGAGAAGGTGCAGAGCGCGTTTGCCGCTGCCGCCCGACCTTGATAGCCCTACCTTGATGGAGAACACACAGCCTTGCCGATCAGGTAGCGCCCTACCTTGACAGCGGCACCGGCGGCACGTGGGCGGCTCAGAGAAGGTGCGTACCCTCCTCTCTCTCAGGTGCGTGGCTGGGCGACAGCAGCAGTCTGACGCGGTGCACCATCAGGGGGCACGTGGGCAGTGCGGAGAAGGTGCGGAGCGCGTGTGCCGCTGCCGCCCGACCTTGATAGCCCTACCTTGACAGATCGCGCATACCCTTGCAGATAAGGTAACGCCCTAATCTTATAGCCCTACATGGACAGTGAGCGCATAGCCTGGCCGATGAACCTGGCTCGGTCCTACCGCTGAACGTATGTTCCTCCCACACAGGACTGGGCTATCGACTACTACAGCGCCTGCCTCAAGCTCTGGTCGTACATGCCGCTGTCCAACAAGGCCATCGGAGCACTCGGCCGCATGCTCGCCAGGATTGCCAGCGGGGACGGTGGGGGCAGTGGCGGCGGCGGCGCTGCTGCGGGGGTACGCCCCAGTGGGGCGTTACCAGCAAAAGCAGCAGCAGCAGCATCACCACCACCACCGCCGCCGCGATCGGTGGCAGCGGCCTGCGTGCCGCCAGCAGCTCCAGTCCGATGGTCTCATCCTCCTCCGTCTCCCCTGCCCATTCGACGACGGCCGTGAAAAGCCCCATTGCTGGGCGGCGGGCTGGCCTTGCAGGCGGCGGGGTCAGCACCAGCGCTACACCTGCAGCTGCTTTGGCTGCCGGCAGCCGCGCCGCACCCATCGCGGGCAGGCGCGCGGCCGGCGGCGTAGGTAGTACCAGCAGCGGCAGTAAGACCAGCAGCACGCCGACCGTCATTGCCACATCAGCCGCCACCACCGCCGCCGCACCACCACCACCACCACCACCACCGGCACCAGTAGGTGCAGCAGCAGGGGACAATGATGGCGACGATGCTTCTGCAGGTGGTGGAAGCGGCGGCGGCCCGGGCCTGCAGGAGCTCTTCCTGCGGCTCGGCAACGCCGGCATTCCCATCCGCTGGCGGCAGCCGTGTAGTGACAGCGACAAGGGCATTTTCACGGCCGAGGAGGTCGCGAAAGCCGCAAAGCCGGAAAGCTTCCGGGCCTGGATGAAAAAGAAGGACCCCAACTGGAAGTCCGTCCACGAGATGGGCTTTCCCAAGCACCTGATTAAGATGATGAAGATCGACTGGCAGGAGAAGGAGGAGTTTGAGAAGTGGAGGGATGAGGCGCTTACGGAGCTGGCTGTGCAGCGTGCTGCCAAGGACGCGTCAGCGCGCGCCGCAGCGGAGCGGGCTGAGCGTGCGGAGCGTGCTGAGCTGTGGCGCGGCCTGGCGGCATACGGCGGGCTGCGCGTGCTGTGTCTGCACCGCAGCGTGCTGTGCTCCGATGACGTGACGCAGCTGCAGGGCGTGCTGCGCGCCAGCCGCGGCCTGAGGGAGCTGCTGGTGGGTGCGGCGTGTAGGATTTAGCCTGGGCTGCTGTGTGTGGGACGCAGCCTAGGGTGCGGTGTGTAGGGTGCAGCTTGGAGAACTACATGTGGGGTGCAGCCTGGGGAACCAGGGGAGGGGGTCTCCCCTGTGGGGAACTGCATGTGGGTCGTGGCATTCGGGGAGGAGCCTGGGGTGCTGTGTGTGGGGTGCAGCCTGGGGTGCCGCGTGTGGGGTGTGGTGTACCCCCGCTATGTGGTATCCCTTGGCCCCGACAGCTCGTATGGGAATGTACACCTGCCACGTGTAACAACTGACTGATGCGCGTGGCGGTCAGCGGGGGGTTGGGTCTCTGGTGGTGTTGTAGCTCTTAAATAACATGCTACTGCCACGCGTGTCACCCCGCAGCTAATCGAGTGTGAGGCGGAGGAGGAGGGTACCACATCCGGCGTGGCAACACGCGGCCGTGGCTTCGGCGCCGCCGGCAGCACCGCGCCCCTCACCCGCCGGCTGCTGGCGGCGACGCTGGGCGGCGGCGGCGGTGGCGGCCACGGCCTACAGCGCCTCACCATCACGCCGCCACGGCTGGCAGCCCTGGAGGAGCTGGATGCGGGCATGGGCGGCGGAGGTGGAGGCGGAGGGGCGCCGTCGCTTCAGGAGCTGGTGTTGGCGCCTGTGTACGCTGGCGGAACGGCTGCGTGCTTGCTAGGCTAGTTTCTGCTCAAGGCACACATTGGAATCGACCTGTGGCATAAGTTGGCCGTATAAGCCCGTCTATGCGGAAGTTGCTGACGGGAGACGCAGCTCACAGAACTCTGCTCTCGTGCGTCCGCAGTGCGCTGGGACCTAAGGCGGTCAAGCAGCTGGCGGAGGTGTTGGCGGCGCTGCCGGCCCTGCGCGCCGGCGCCGTCGACAGCCTAAAGGCGCCGCCGCTGACGGCGCCACCAGCGGCCCCAGCCGACGAGATGCGCGCCGACGTCACGCAGCCGTACAAGCCGCCGCAGGGCTATCCCACAAAGGTGCCCGGGGAGATGCTGCGCAAGATCAACTGGAGGGTGTCGTACCCGCACGGTACGACGCACGAGGTGCTGCGATCCACGCGCTCGCCCGACCTGTCGTATTACCCGCAGTACGACAGCCCCGTGGCGGCCGCGGAGGTGGCAGCGCTGGCGCACGTGCTGCAGGTGGTGATCGGTGGGAGGGTAGGGTGGGGTGGAAGGTGTGGAGGATACGTGGGCCGGCTTGCACCGTCACATGTCATGTGCGGCTGTGCCCGACTGCCTCTGCAACTGCTGCTGCGTTCTGACCAATCTAATTCCAAGCCTTGCCGTTGCCGAACGGAACTTGGTCTTGGCGTAGTGGTTGATCTGTCAGGGTTCAGCTCCAGCGGCAGGGCAAGCAGAGGTCGTGCGGCTGCGCCCCATAGCTCACCTGATTAGTCCTCACCTAGGGATGGTGCTGCATGTATGCACCCTACGTAGTGTATAAACTTGCTGCTTTGTACCAAACAGTTCGCTATGCTACATGCTATATTCCACAGTTGGCCCCTACCGGTGGAGGCGCTTCGCACAACGCGCAGCGCGTTGCCGTGCTGTCCCACTGGCTGTCCGCAGTGGCTGCCGGCCCCGGCCCCGCCGCCGCCGCCGTGGCACGTGGCAAAGCTGCCGCTGCCCGGAACTCGGCCATCGTCCCCGACGCCGGCGAAGAAGTCTCGGTGGATGACTCGGTGTTGGAGACGGACTTTGAGGTGGGGCCTGGCGGCGTGGAGGCGCGCATGGCCGCGCTGCAGGCAGCGGGCCGAGAGCTGGAGGCGGAGTCCCTCAAGGTGGGTGGTGTGGGCGTCTAGAGAAGCAGGTGGTGGTGGGTTAGGGAAGGCAGGGGTGTTCATCTGCGTGCGGTGCGGTCAGCTGGAGGCAGAGTCCCGGAAGGTGGGTGGTGTGGGCGTGCTGTGGGCGTGCAGAGAAGCAGGCGGTGGTGGGTTAGGGAAGTGAGCTGGAGGCGGAGTTCCTCAAGGTGGGCGTACTGGGGGCGGGGCGTTGGTGGGTTAGGGACGGCAGGGTTGTACATGTGCGTGCGTTGCGGTGAGCTGGAGGCGGAGTCCCTCAAGGCCGGCGTGCTGTGGGTGTCTGGAGAAATAGGTGGTGGGTGGTTAGGGACGGAAGGGGTGTGCATGTGTGTGTGGTGCGGTGAGCTGGAGGCGGAGTCCTTCAAGGTGGGCGGTCACCGGGTGTAACTCGTAATTTCATGCATGCTCCCTCAACTGGGGGTGCGGGCGTGCTGTGGGCGTGTGGAGAAGCAGATGTTGGTTGGGTAGGGGTGAAAGGGGCGCAGGTGTGCGCGGGGGTATGGGGGCCAAAGGCGCATGTTAGCCTTTCGTGCAAGAATGGTGCATGTGAGCCATCGTTTTATCACAGTGCATGTGAGGACCGACCACGGCATCAGCACAGCGTGTACACTGTGAGGTGTCGTATCTGCGCCTCAATCTTGCAACGAAGTTGCTTTGCGGCATGCGGAGGATCTGAGCATGTGGAGGATCTGAGCATGTGGAGGATCTGAGCATGTGGAGGATATGAGCATTTGGAGGATATGAGCATTTGGAGGATATGAGCATGTGGAGGATATGAGCAGGGTTTGGGATGCGTCGAGGTTCCTGTCCAGCCATGCGAGTACGCAATGGCGGGTCCTAGGCCAAGCTGTCACCCCTGTCGGGCATGTGCGTGTGTGGGTGCACGCCCTGTGCACATGGATGTGCTGTGCGCCCCCACGTGGCTACCGAACAGACAGCCCAAATGAAACTTCAATCTGCGCACAAGTACCAACCGGGTGTGACTCAATATGGTGCGGTGTGCATGCCCCGGTTGCAGGCCGCGGGCGGCTGCGCCTACGCCTCCTGCTGGCCTCACCTTGTGCCTCCCAGCCGGAGGCGGGAGCTGCTGGGGCCTGACGCGGAGCGACTGCTGGCGGACGCACCCAAGCCGCCGCCCCTGCGCGCGGCCACAGCTGTGTCTGCCAGCGCTGCGCCTGCTTTGGGGTCGGGCTCGGGGTCACTGCCAGGCCTGCTAGGGGGCGGAAGCGGAGGCGGAGGCTTCGGGTCGCTGCTGGGGGCTGCCGCTGCCGCTGCCGCCGCTGCCGAGGCGGCGCCAGTGGGAGGCGGTGGTGGAGGTGGGGTAGGTGCGGCTGCAGCAGCGGTTGACAGCGACGACAGTGACGACGACTTCTCGGACCTGGACCAGATTGGCTGGCGGCCGCAGCCGGGGTTGAAGTGGGAGGGGTAGCACTGCACGGCACAAGCAGCAGTGTCGCTGGCCTTGCTGGAGGGCTACGGCACATGGCCCCAGGCGTAGCAAGGGGCCGGGGCAGCTGGGATGGGTCAAGAGGTAGCTGGGCAGCAGCGGAAAGCGAGGACACTGCTGTATTCAGGACTGCGTGGATGGCCACGTTAGCACCGGGGATGGATGGCGTGCTGTACCGTGGATGGCCACGAGCATAGCACCGAGCCCTGGCGCATGCAAGAGCTCCTGTGATTGTGTTCCAGTTGACAAAGTGGCCCACGTTTTGGCGTCCCTGGTGGGGTAGCCAGAGTGTCCACGTTGGGCGCTGCTACCCCCATGTTGACGGCAGCCGGCTGGGCCTGCACTGTTGACGGTCGGCTCAGGTCGGCTACATTAAGTTCATCCGCAATGTTCAGCTTCCGTAATCGGATCTCTATTGTCCGCGATTGCGCTCGTCAACTGGTTACCGGTATCTTGCTTTTACCTTTGTAAAGCCCCATTCATGGAATCTACTTTATACCTGTGTGTCGGTATCATGTGTTCCTAAGCCTGCGCTGCTCCACACTCCACCCAAACCCTCTGAGGCTCTGACTTTGGCCATGCATGCATGCATGCATGGGTACTGCTGGCGTGTGTGGCGGTGGCGTGTGCCTCGACATGCCGTACAAGCTCATATCTTGACCGTCGAGTGATAAACATGCGTGGCTAGGACTGCCGTAGCACCAGCTTACATTTTTGCAAGGCGGTGTGCCTTTGGGAGCCCACTTTTATCGGTGCGTTGGAGAGGCGGGCGCAACGGGCCGATGCCTGGGCCGGCTCCCTGTGGCGTTTTGGAAGCTGATATGTACCCATTGCATCCCCTTTGTCGAGTTGTTGTGTACGCCAAATCCTCCCTGACACCTTGCTAACGGCACGGCATGGCGGCATGACGGGGCTACCAGCATCAAGCAAGGGGTGGACCCATACCTGAAGCCAACGCACAACAGTGTAACACGTCAAATCGCCCCTGCGGCTATTACCTGTACCATATGTGTGTTTGCCGCTTGTATGTGCTCCCTCGCACTGCCCAAACCTATGCTCACTTCCGCACATCCGAAGTGGTTGGAACAGGTTGGAAAGTGCAGTGCGCACACAGCTCAAAATGGATGAGCAAGCAACAGTTGTCGTAACCAACAGTACCCGTGCAACAGCGAACAGTAAGTACGGTATAATATGCAGTGTCCCTCGCACTCGGCCATGCCAGCTTGTGCGCACAGCTGGCTTGCCCTGCAACAACACGCCGCCATTTTAGCAGGTACCAGTCTGTCCTCACTGCCCAACGCGCACACATTGCATGTGCAGCGCTGGGCTGCACAGTACGTTGTACGCGTACAAATACGGAATACGTACATGTACGGAATACGTTCATTTTCCGCCGTACATGAGAGAAGTACGGTCTGCGGTCCAGGCCTGGCACGGCACGTGGCAGTGTCACACACGAGGACCGTCCCAGGGAGGTCCCAGGGAGATCAGGCGCCAGCAAAACCACACCACAACGACTGCATACGCATATGCGAGACACATCTCATGCCTCAATAACTTGTGGCTTAGTTGCCGCGGTGCCTTGCAGGGAGCTCCCCTGATGTCTGGCAGCACACGGGAGGGGACCTCCCTTGCTCCAGGGGGGTGGACTGGCACGACCGTATTTTTAGCGTGTTTGAGCGTATTTTGCGAACAGACCCCCGTATTTTACGTATTTCTAAAAATACGCTCATTTTGGAGCGTACAGTGCAGCCCAGCTGCAGCGTGCATGTAGCATCCCTTCGACTTGCAGAAGACTACACTACACTACGGCCAAGTGTGCCGCATGCATTCGAAAGCAGGCGACCCGGAGTCCATGCGGTGCCATGCCCAGCACCCACATTGGTGGCCACTACACAGGCTATTCATGGCAAAAGCTTTCGCCTTCGATACTTCACTTCAGTGCCTACATCCCGTATGCTAGCCGTAACCTGCCCGTTTCCCTCCACCAAGCCCCCATCTCAACAGCCCAGCTCTTATCCCGCCTCCCACCCCGCCATTCGCCCTGCCTCCCGCAAAAGGGAGCCGGCTGCCCCTTCAGCGACATTGCGTCTGCACTACTGAGCCGCCGTCTTTGCACCGCCCCGTGCCTAGCTAGCCGCAGCCTCCAGTGCTGGTCTCGTCCTCCCTACTGCTCAGCCTCCTGCGTCCTGCCCCACGCCCTAGCGCTGTGGCAAACGGTCACGGCGCCAAGACCGCCCTCTCCCCGCCCCATCTCCCGCCCCGCCCCCTGACCGGGCCCCCGCCCCGCCTCCCACCCTGTCCCCCGCCCCGCACCCGGCCGGGGCCCCCGGCCCCGCCCCGTGTGCCGGCCATCTCCTCGGCCCTCACCCCGCCCCGCCTGCTCCGCCGAGGGCCCTGACCGCCCCTTGAGTGCGCCGTTGAGCGCCTCCCGCAGCTCCTGCTCACTGACCGGCAGCCTAACCCGCACCACGTTGCCCCGCCCAAGCACCCTCGTCAGCTGCCGGAACTGCAGCTGCGCCGCCCCCGTGCGCATGTAGGTATACGGCTCGTTGGCAAGGTGCTCCTCCTGCTCCTCCACCTCCACCGCCACCCTCCTGCCCCCCTCAATCTCCACCATCACGCCCACCGCACAGCGCAGCTCCTCCACCGGCGCTGCCAGCGTCACTGCGCGAATTGCGAAACCCCCTTCCTTGCCAGCTCCCCTGCTGCCCGCCTGCTGCATCCCCTGCAGCACATCCCACACCCTCTGCACGCCCTCTGACGCCGCCAGCTGTTCCACCTGCTGCTGCTGCTGCTGCCTGGATGCTGCCGCCTCCATCGCCTCAATCAGCCTGGACCCGGTGCCCCGCTCCTTGCCAGCCCACGCAGCTGCTGGGCCAGCTCACCCACGCGCGAGGCCCCTCCCCTGCCCTCCACCCCACGCTCCCACGCCTCCAGCTCCGGCTGCACGCGCCACAACGGCTCCAACGCCTCATCCAGAGATCTCATCCCGGAGTAGAGCAGTCTGTAACTGTTGCCCTCAGGCTCCTCCCACTCCTTCACCACCTCCTCCAGCAGCGCCCGCACCTGCTTGCTGCTCGCCACCAGCAACCCCTCCCCCAGCTCCGCCGCAGCCAATAGGCATGCGCAAAGCAACCCTCGAGACAGCTTAGCCCTCCCACCGAAACTCCCAATACACCGCAGCAGCACCTGCACCAGCCGGCCGCCACTGTCCGCCGGGACGCCCAACGTGGCAAGAGAACGCAGCATCGACGCAGCGTCATCCGCCTTGAGTCAACGGGCTGGCTTGGGCCGCTCCCAGCCGGCCCCAGCAGCCGCCTCCGCACCCGCCTCCAAAGCCCCCGCCCTCGCCGCCGCCGGCCCCGCTGCCGCCGCCTCCACGCTCAGCAGGCTCAGCATCTTGCCGTACAGCCGCTCATCTGGGCGGTGTCGTGTAGCTGCCAGCGCCTCCCACAGCGCCACCCAGTCCCGGCTGCTGGCCTTGGCCCGAAACTCCTCCGCCAGCGCTGCCTCCACCACCGACCCAAACCACGCCTGGTTCGCATACCCCGCCTTCGCCAGCACCCATGCCGCCCGGACCGTCTGAGCAGGCCACACAGAGCCCCAGGGCTTCCCGCCTTGCTGCCCCGCCAGGAGCCACCCCGCGGCCAGCGCGTCCAGCACCCACGTGTAGCCCTGCTGCTGCAGCTGGGCAAGGGTATCGGCCAGGGCCCTACCGTTCCAAGGGCCCTTGCAGCGGAGCAGTCCTTGGCCCTGCTTCAGCATGATGCGCTCCATGAGGGGCTTGGCGCCTCCGGGGATACCCGTCCGAGCGCTGAACAGCAGTACGACTGAAGCATACACTAAATTCTCGTACTCCTCCGTCAACCTGCGGATGCTCTCCTCTGCCGGCGTGTAGGCGCCCGCCTCACGCAGCTGCTGCAGCGCAACGATGGACCGCCACAGGTCCCCATCGGTGCCGTCACGACGGTTCACTACCGAGGCCTCCAGCAGCTGCAGCAGCTCGCGCGGGCAGGTGTAGTAGCTGTTGTGTGCGCACCCGTCGAGGGAGCACGTGTAAAGCAGGGTGCTGCAGTCCGGGATGCCGCGTGAGCCCTTGTTCCTGAAACGGGTTAGGAGGCTGTCCCCAAAGACGGTCAGCACCTGTGCAGCTGCCGCCTGCAGCTGGGCTGCGCTGTCGGGCACTTGGTGCAGGGCCCACCACAGCGTGTGCGCTTGTCGCACGTGGATAGACTTAACCTCGGCGCACCCGTCCGCCTGCAGGATCGCCAGTGCAGCCGCTGCGAGGGGCAGCTCCTGCGCCCCCGCCCCACCGGGCTGCTGCTGCTGCTGCTGCTGCTGCTGCTGCTCGACCCAGCCGTAACCCGTCAAGGCGCACGCTTTCAAGATGTGTGGAGCACCAGTGCATTTCATGTCTGGCTTTTGGCTGAGCAGGGGCAGGAGGAAGGAGGCCAGGCTGTGCATGACGGCCCGGCCCTTGGCAAGCAGGGCTGGGTTGGGGAGAGACGGGGTCCTCCGGTAGCCCTCAGCCTCCCAGAACGGCTGTGGGTCGAGCAGGGGGTGCGTAACGGGCAACAAATTAGTCCAGAATGGTATCGCTCTTTGGCAGGTCTAAGGGTGTGCGGTACGACAAGCAGGTTGGGGTTGTGGGTGGGTGGGCAGGGCTGTTCGTGGGGCCATCGTGTGTCACGTGTGCGGTCAGGCAAAGAGGTTATTGCAAGAGGATACAGCGGCTTGGTAGGTCCAAGCGGAAACAATATGACCACATTGTGTAAAGGAGCAGCAACATGGTACTAGGAGCATGGTGCTACGGCATGCCGCTGATGTTTGTTGGGATGGGGTTAAGTGGTTGGACGACAGACGAAGTCTAGTGGGATGGGGTGCTGTGCAGTACGGCGGCTGCTGTCGTTTAAAGCGCGAGCTGGTTGACAAGTGACCGTGGAGGGGTACGTGACGCCTTGTTCCAGGGCCGCATGCTGCCGCACCTTGGCAATGCCGCTATGAAGTTTTGCATTTTCCCCTCCTCCGCCCACGCAGCCGCCCTCGCCTCCACCATCTCTTGCACCTCCCCGAGGTCCTCACTGAACCACAGTGAGCCGTCCTTGGGTGTTGTGCCTCCCCACCGGTTGCCCGACGCGGCTGCAGTGCCGCACACTGCCGAGCTCAGTAACATCGCGCCAATTCACGTGATGCCTTCAACAAGGAGCTAGTAGCGGCAAATGTCAGGGTGTACAGTTATCTTTTGTGCAGCTTCGTGGTTAGAGGACGTTATCTGGTTGCTGCGTTTGCCATACAATGGCTATCATAACTACTATGTCAATACGTACGATCTTAATTGAAAGCCCAGGACCAAGCCTGCTTCCGTACCTTTGACATGGGTGCAAGCTATGAGCAGCTAACAGAGACTAAGACAAGACCCTGTACTACACTTCAGTTCATCACCGGTTATCAAGTTGTCAGGGAGCGTCTTGGCCACGGAGCTCGTTCCGGCACGACCGAGACCGTAACGAGAGTACGAGACCTTACAGCTCAGTCTTCCCCGCACATCGCTCTGCCGCTCCAGTGCTCTTTGAATACGATAACTTCGAGCTCGGCCGGTTGCCGCACTGCAGCAACGCCTGGCTCCCGGTCGGCAACCTGATGATAACGGTCGCCAGCCCGCAAGTACCGCCAGCATTCGCTTCACAGTGAAGCACAGGCAGCAGCTCCCGCTTCTCTTTATGGACGCCCCGTTTCTCTGCAGCAAGCAGCAGCGGCGGCGGCGGCAGCGGTGGCAGTGGCAGCGGTGGCGGCAGCAGCTGGGGTGGAGGGGGCACCGCCGGGCGAGCAGAAGCCAACCCTGCAAAACGATAAGGACAAATCTTTAACAAGGAGCTGAGGAGTCCGCTACATGATAACGTTGGTTGAGCAGCTTTGGGACCTGCCGGAGTTGGTGGAGCCAGGGGCAGCTAGCTGCAGCTAGCTACATCGGTGCATGAGGCGTAGGGGACTGCGTTTCGCCACGCCTTCAATGTCGTCGTCCACGTGCGGCAGTGTACTGCTCCCGTAGGGTACCCCATACGTCCTACCGCCCAGCTAGGTGTTCGCCCATGTCGGAGCACCACGCACTCACGGGCCACACTCGGCGCAACTGGTGCAACAGGCGCAAACGGCGCAGTGAGCGCGCATTTCAGTAGCTGCCATGTGTGTATGACCCGTCCCAACACTGGTAAGAACGTGCAAGGGCTCCTCTTCAGGCTGGTCACCGATTGTCCTCTTTTTCTCTTCAGTTCCTGCGTGACTCCACACATCCTTGCCCCTTGTCCCGCCCGCATCCACTCTAATCCCGTCCCCCAAGCGCCTCAAGAGGACGCGGGTTACCGGGTATGCCCTTTCCACAATCCTGCATGATGGCTCCACACACCCTATTCCCCCGCCCGCAGCCATTCTGATCCACCAAGGGCCTCAAGAGGACGCAGTCTTCCCGCGACCCTGCTCTGCTTGCCAAGGGCTGGGCCGTCATGCACACCCTGGGCTCCTCCGCCAACAGCCGCCCACCGACATCCCCCTGACGGTAGCTTGCCTGCATGCATGCGCCATGGCGGGTTACGGCTGAGTTCAGCAGGAAGAGCAGCAGCAGCAACCCGGCGGGACGGTGCAGGCACACGAAGAAGGGACTGCGCTGCCGCTCGACTCCCTGGCCGGATTGGAGCAGGAGGGGTTCACGGGGGCGGCGGACGCGCTGGCCGCAGGGTGCCTCCGCAGGGTGCCTCGCTGCCGTCAGCTGCTGGGCGAAGGGGTGCCTCACCCCGTGGGTACGAGCAGCGCAGGCCTGGCCGACTCCCTGGCCCGGCTGCAGCTGCAGGGCTGCGCTTGGGGCGTGAGGCGCTGGCAGAAGGTTGCCTCCCTGTGGGGCAGCAGGGCGGGAAGCCCTGGGGCTCCGTGTGGCCTGCTCGGACCGCCTGAGGGGCGTGGTTGCTGACTAAGGCGGGGTACGCCAACCAGGCGTGGTTTGGGTCAGTGGTGAAGGCGGCGTTGGGAGAGGAGTCTGGAGCCAAGGCCAGGGGCCCGGACTGGGCCCTGGTGTGGGAGGCTCTGGCGGCAGCACGGTAACGCCCCGATTAGCGGCTGTACGGCAAGATGCTGAGCCTGCTGAGTGTGGAGGAGGCGGCTGCGGGGGCGGCGGCTGTGGGAGCGGCGGGTGCGGGGGCGGCTGAGGCCGGCCAAGAGCGGCCCAAGCCTGGCCTTTGGATCACGGCGGATGACGCTGTCTCCGTGCTGCGCTCACTTGCGACCCTTTGGGGTCCTGTACGGCAGCAGCTGGTTGGTGCAGGTGCTGCTGCGGCGCATGGGGCGGGTTGGCGGGGACGACAAGCTGGATGGGGGCGTGCGCTACCCGTGTGTCTGGCAGTTGCGGAGCTGGGGGGTAAGGCGCTCGTGGCGAGCAGCAGCCAGGTGGGGGCGCTGCTGCAGGAGGTGGTGAAGGAGTGGGAGGACCCTAAGGGCAACAGTTATAGACTGCTCTACTCCGGCATGACTTCTCTGGATGAGGCGTTGGAGCCGTTGTGGCGGGTGCAGCTGGAGCTTGAGGCGTGGGAGCGTGGGCAGTGGAAGGCAGAGGAGGGGCCTCGCGTGTGGCTGAGCTGGCGCAGCTGCTGCGTGGGGCTGGCAAGGAGCTGGGCTCCGGAGCCCGGCTGATCGAGGCAATGGAAGGGATGCAGCAGACGGGCAGCGGGGGTGCGGAGGAAGGACGCTTTGCAGTTCGGTCGGTGACGCTGGCAGCTCCGGTGGAGGAGCTGCGGTGGGCGTGATGGTGGAATTGGAAGGGGGCACCTTGCCAACGAGCCGTACACCCACATGCGCACGGGGGCGGCGCAGCTGCGCTTTCGGCAGCCGACGAGGGTGCTGGGGCAGGGCAACGTGGTGCGGGTTAATTGGTCGGCTAGTGACCAGGAGTTGCAGGAGGCGCTCAGGGGTGCGCTGAAGGGTTGGTCTGGGTCCTCGGCTGAGCAGGCGGGGCGCGGAGTTGGTCGACAGGCGGGGCGGGGGCGGGCGGGGGGACGGAGGAGGCCATCAGGCCGCGTGGGCGCTGGCCAAGGGGCTCAGCAGCGAGGAGGCCAGTCACGGGAGCCTCGGTCAGCTAGAAACGGCGTGGAGGCGGCGGCACTAGAAAGCACAGGGAGCGCATCATAAAGCAGAGGAGAGGACCGGGCCAGCCAAGGAAGCCGCGACCGGCTGGGGGCGGGGCGGAGGCGGCGGCTCCGTGATAAGCTGATAAGGCTGGCGGTTGAGACAGCATCACGGCACGCTTTTGATGCGATTGAGCGCTACCCCTGGCCTTATGTGCTGGTGGGAGCCGATGCACGAGTTGGTGGGTTCCGCCCAGCATGGCCGGCTGCAGTTTGGGGTGTTGTGTGCCGACGTGCGGTCACGCACACGGCTGGGTCCATCACTCAATGCGACCCCTTAGTTCCTTGCAGTTGCGGATTGCTGTGTAGCGATGCAGTTGCCGGGACACAGTTGCCATGCAGTTGCGGATTGCTGTGTGTTGGAACGGGTTGCGGCGGTCGCACGCTACTGCGCCTGAACTTTATGCTTGCGCTCGTGCGCCTGCATTGCATGTCGCATGGCTCCAAGTCGTATGTTCTCAGCATGGAGAAAGGACGGTCCAGTCAAGCTGAGATCGCTATGCCTGTGTGTCATTGGAGGGCAGGCATGCGGCATGGTACTGTTGGCATGCGGCCGTGCGTGCCTTCACTGCAGCAATGCGAAGGTGGGACACAGACTTCCATTGGCTGAAATAAACCTTGGTTCCAAGAGACATCAGGTCGCGTCTCAGTCGCATGTCGGGTGTCTCATGCCACGTGCCGCCAGCTGAATGGAACGGGCCTGAACGGGCCAGCATCAGCCAGCTGCACCAGCGCGCCAACCCTGCCAAGCCCGACCCTGTCCGTTACTAGTGCCAGAAACAGGCACCTTGCGTGGTAAAGCGTGCAAAGCTGAACTCGCGATGTTCACACCCTGGGGTACCGGTATCATTGGGCTGTCACGATCCACCGTGTGGGCGTGAGCCACCCCGTGCCACCGCGTAACTCCTCGAACACGCTGTCGGCACGAGGTCGGGCAGGCACGGCACCTCGGAAGCCGGCCGCAAGCAGGCAATTCAAAGGCGGCAGCGTCCTGCTTGCGCCACGGGTAATGACGAGTCACGGCGCCTCCCTTGTCGCCGGATCGTTCCTGCGACCAGTGGACTCGGGGATGCAAGCGAGACCCCGTTCCCAATAGGTCCCTGCCCCAGCTGTTGCGACGCCTGCAAGCAGGCAGCGCCGCTGTCCCTGTCACAGCTATCCCCGTATGCCTGAATATGCGGACCGCGTATGCACGCCAAAGGCAAGAGGCGTAGGTGGGAGGCACTACTACTGGCACGAACGGAGCTGGCTTTCAGCTGGCAAGTAGCTGACTCCTAGCCTGCGCTGTAAGCCATCACAAATACTGTTCTGTTGCTATTTCACTTACTGTTCGACCTCAGCTGTACTCCGGGCACAGGCCTTGGCGCCCAGGGCGCAGGCCCTGGCCCCGAAGGGTCCCACTAACGACTCACGCTCTCGCTCACTGCGTTGCCCAAGCCAAGGAGAGGAAAGGCACACAAACAATGCCCGCAACGATTTGCAAGCTGGCTTACCTCAACGATCAGCAAGCCAGATCCCTGTTCCGCAATAGGAGGCCAAGTGCCTCGCTGCACAGTCTGTTCACAGTAGTTCCGGTACCAATATGCTTTCCGGCACGCCCAAGTAGCGTGCCGAACGATCTGCCTAACTATGGTACCTCTCCGACAGCCAAATGCCTTATGCTACCGTCTTTCTCGACTTATGGACTAACCGCCTCTCACTAGGACTTACTGCCTGCGACAACGAGCGAGCAAATGAGCAGAGAGCGTGTTCGAGGACAGCGCCAACTGTGCTGCCTCGAACACTTCACCCAGCGCCCGAAACGCGCCCGTACGGCACTTTCCCGCGCTTCAAGGCCGCTTCATAACATGCTACGCTACTGGCCTTATGGCCTAATACCAAAGAATAACTCCACAAAGAAATAACACGCGGGATAGCAATGCTCCTAGCCCGCTGCCGCAATACAAGCTCCCCGGCGTGCCACCCTCCACGTGTCCACGCCCGAGGCGCTGCACTTGGCGTGCTCCATGCGGTCTCCAGCCCTAGCACACCTCTGCCGCCCATTGTGGGCACACCAAAGTAACATGGCACGCGACAGGGCGTGACAGGGCCATGCAACATCGCTCAGGGCGTGCACGCTTGTTAGGCTGTGTTCCGCCCACACACGTACGCTTCCGTGCCTTGGTCCCCGCCGTGCCCGCTCCCCTGCTTCCTGCTGCGTGCCTTGCCTAGATAAGGACGGATGCCTTAGGACGGGTAACCGGTGTGTAGGCCACCTTCATGTGTGGAAGCAGAGGGGAAAGCAACGAACAGGATGAACTCTACAGCACAGTCTGGAAGTACTATGCGTACTAGCCTCTCCATGCACCAAAATCATAATGCACTACGTGCTGAAGCAACAAGCGAGCACATGGGCCGCCTGACCGGCCAGCATGGTCGCATATAACTATGTAGTTCATGGCCCCGCACCGCCTGAGGCACACAGTACCGAGGGTTTTGGGCAACCGCGCCCGACAATAGCTGGTACCAGTATGGGTACGGGTACGGCACCAACGTGACAAGAATGCGCTACCCACCCACCAAAATATCACATGCACGCATGGAGCTTCAGTTGCAGTACAGCTTCCTTTACCCACCATCAAGAGACGTCTGAGTACCCCCGTAAGAACGGCTCTGCCCTAAGTTCATAATTGCTTCTTGCTCATTCGTGCCTTTTGATGCGTGACTTAGCTTAATTGCCAAGCATACACAGTGCATGGCCATTGCGGCGTGATATAGATGGGACCAATCCGGTCACATAAATGCAGACACTATTGCCAACATGCTCAGCACGCTGAGGCAGCAGCACCTTTGACGGTACCTCTCCATCCACTCTCCGCCCGCCCACGTGGGTGCACACACCCAGTGTCTGGCACCGCGCATTGCAAGGCCCATTCATGCGCCCAACTGCTAGACGCCCTACTCATAGCTCAAGTACCCCGCCCCCTGTTTTTGAAGACCGCTGGCCCACGTCCGGCGCCCTCCCACCAGCACCGCCATCCCCACACCCCTCCTACACCCCTGGCATGCAACGCACCACCTCCCCGCTGCCTGTACCCCACGTCCGGCGCCCCAGTTAGGTGCCCAGGCCTTAAGCCTCATCCCCAAACAATAAAACAATGAATTAAACCCACCAAAGCACGGACATAACCTAAAAGCTTGGCACCTATGCTACTAGGACTGCTCCTGCTGCTGCTCCTTCTCCTGCTGCCTCACCACTGCGTACGTTGGCTTGCCCAGCATCCAGCAGCGCCACCACCTCCCGCGCCGCCCTGAACCCTGCGTCCAACGCCCCCTCAAAGTACCCAGGCCACGACATCGCTAGCTCCGTGCCTGCAAAGCACACGCGGCCCTCGGGCGCACGCACCGCCTTGCCCACGCTCGTGGCAAGGCCGGGGGGCATCAGCGCGGCGTAGCACCCCCTGCTGAACGGCTCGTGCACCCAGTCCTTGCTGTGGAACGCAACGCACCCCTCCACCGCCTGCCCGCTGCCAAAGTACCGCCGATACTGCTCCAGAACCCGTGCCCTGCGCTCTCCCTCGGGCAGCTCAGCAAAGGCCTTGGCCGCGCCGGCTGTGACCAGGCCCACCAGGGCGGGTGCGCCGTCCACGGTGGAGGGAAAGAGGTTGGCCACTGGGCCCAGATCCTTCAGCTGCCCCTGGGTCTTGAACTCTGACGGCCGCCAAAAGCACTTGCCGCACCGGTATACGGCAATGGTCTTGACGGCCGCGCCCATGTACATGCGCTGCGCCACGGCCTGCTTGGCGGGGGACAGGGGAGGGCTCCAGGCGATGGTGGTCCACAGCGGTGGTGACAGGGCGACCACCAGACAGGAGGCCTGCACGACAAGCTGCTCCTCCCCGCCTGCGCTTGCCCTCACGGTCACTGTCATGCTGCCGCCAGATCCACCACCATCGCTTCCGTTGCTGCTGCTGGTGGTTGTGCTGGTTGTGCTGATGGCGGTGACAGGTGCATTAAGGCGCAGGTGTACCCCCTGGGCCTGCAGCTCGGCAGCCATGGCCAGGGACAGCTGCTGTGCTCCGCAGGGCAGCTTGAAGGACTGTGCGCCGCCATCGCCATCGCCAACACCTGCATGCCGTACAAAGAATCACATGTCGTACGTCATGGTGTGAGGGACAGAGCGGCCAGGTGTAGCATGGAGGGAGCCTGTTTTTGGACTGCGCGCCACAGTCACAGACGGTCACAAACGCCCGCATGCGTTCACCAAGTAAGGATTTGAGAACACGTCACGGGCGGCGTGCATTGTGCAAGCATGGGGTTCGTTGCTGCAGCACAGTCTGGGGGACATGAGCGCCAGGTAGTGCAGTTGCCATGGAAGGCCCGACACCAGCTGCATGAAGGCCCCATTGTGCGTGTGGGTACAAACCGACAGCTGCCACACTGGTGTTGCAATAAGGAGATCTGGCGCGGCATGTTGGCACCCGTATGCAGTGTGGCGCATGTGGTCAAGAGGCCAGGGGACTAGGGGCTGCTGTATGGACTACCGGTACCGTATGCATATGGGGCAAAACCTCCACCGGTGCACCCAGCCCTTTTGTGCAAACTCGCCAATGCCAACAGCCCACACACTTACCGGACAGGCCCTCGCAGGCGCCCAGGAAAAACAAGAAGTAGAAGAAGGAGAGGTCGGCCGGCTCGGACGCGGTCACGGTCCGCACCAGCAGGTCCAACTCACGGCGCACTGCAATGGACTTCACGGCGCGGTCAAAGTACTCCGCCACGGATATTGCGTCCCACTCTGTAGCTTGCGGACAGGATTCCCACGAGGCGGGGTCGCGCACGGATGCGGCCCAGGACTCCAGCTGCCCCGCAATGGCACGCAGCTCCCTGTCCTCAGCATCCGTCAATGGCACGGAGCTGCCCGAGCTGAAGTTGTTGGCGTCTGCGGCTGGAGGGGCTCCGTCGTCAAACCATGCCTGTTTGACTGTGCTGAGCTTCAGCTCGCTGATGAGCTGCAGGCATTTTGGCTGCGCCGGGCCAACCCATTGTCCGCCCAGGTCGATGGCGTCGCTGCCTACTTGCACCGACAGCGTCCGGCCGCCGACACGGTCCCTGGCCTCCAATACGATGATTCTAGTCGAAGGCCGCTCGCGTAAGATTTGCCTTGCGCAGGAAAGGCCAGACAGGCCGGCCCCTAGGACACAGACATCGTAGCTCGCCATTCGTTGTGCGCCACAGGTCTAGCTAGACAAGCACGTGTGCCGCACAGAGAGGGAGTTGCAGTTTCAAGTTAGTCCCTGCGGCGACCAACATGCATTTCGTGGCCCAGCTGCTATAAGGCGGTGTGACCTTAGACGTACCGTACCGTACCGTTCTTGGTGCTGTTCTGCTGTAGGCTCCCTTGCTCATAGGGGCTCAAGTGCAAAGCAGCTCCCTGATTATGTTGCCGCCTGACTGTGCGTGGCCACACCAACTGAGCGCACAGCAGGGCAAGGGACCAAGCGTCAGCGTGCTTCAAGGCACCACGCGCATGCCGCTTAGCCACCACATTACAGTGGTTACTATGCATGAAAAGACGCTCACCTTGGTTCTGAAGGCGTCCCTCCTGCCGGTACTCCTTTAGTTGCTTGTTGGGGCCGATTCAAGTCCAACTGACAACATGCCCGCGGGCGATGATGATCAGATAAATGACTTATGTAAGCGTCTTTGCAGCACTAATCAGCATGAGAAGAACGTGGCGCTGCGGACCCTCGCCGAGCGGGACTTCACCAAGCAACAAGCGGCGAACTGCCGCCTGGCTGGAGCCTGCAAGCATATTGTGGAGGCATTAGACAGCACGACAAGTGGTCTGGATGTGGCTGCACAGCTACACGTGTTGGTCCTGGTTGAAAAGTGGTGCGCGGCCGATGTGCAGTGCAAAGACCACCTGGTCAAGCTCGGCCTCATTCGGAAGCTTTCTATCCTGTTATTCACGGATGACATGGCGGTAATACACCAGACGCTGCTGGCATTGGTGCCGCTGACCTACACGGGCGACCTGACACACCGAAACATGGATACCGTCAAGTCATCCTTTGAGGAGCTGTTCAGGTGGGGTGGATGCTCACAGTGCCTACAAGTGGCACAAATGTGACGCCGTCTCCTTGTTAGTAGGAGTCGGCTTCCACAGCATAGAGATGTGCACTGCCCCGAAACCATATTTTCTGGAACTCTGGAACTCTTGTGCTGTGCGAGAGCTGTTTTCCGCCTGCTCCCTTGATGGATAAACGCATTCACTCGGCATTTTTTCCTTGCTGGCATCCGCTGACAGCACACGAACAACCGCACACGGAACGTGCTCCCCTCCAACCGCCCCCAGGTCCGGCGCTGCCAGCCGCATGATCCGCTTCCTGGAGCTGTCCACCGCCCGCTCGCACCGCGACGTGACCCTGCAGTCCATCATCAACATCACTTACCTGGCGGACGTGCCGTGGTACCGCGAGCGGCTGCGGGACCTGGGCCTCATACCGCTGGCCATTGCGCTGGTGCGGGCGGATCCGGGTGAGTTCCCAGCTGCACACGCGCCCGGGAGGGGGTTCCTCAGGTTACCGTATGCGTAAACGCGAGGAAACCCGGGAGGGGTTCCTGGGGATATGCGTCAACGTGAGGAAACCCGGGAGGGGGGGTCCTGGGGATGGGGGACAGGACCGTACGGCACGGCACGGTGCATGGGGCTGGCAGCCGAGAGGCGGAGGTCAGCATGGTGCAGACTGGCCATGGTACAGCACCCTGGGTTGGCTGCGGGAGCCAGGCCCCATACCACGCGCTGGCTCTCAGTGTCACACCAGTATTGGTGTGGCGGCCGCTGTCCACAAACTGGGCCCTTTGCGTGGTCTTCATGAAGGCATGAACCAGGGAAAGCCCTCCCCTGACATGAACCGCCCTGACAGCGCCCCACCCCAACACCCTTCCGCCAAAGCGTTAGCTAGCTACCGTGAACCTGAGTCTCAGTCACTCAAGGGCATCAACATCTTGGCCAGAGGCATCACCCCACTCCAGCGAGCTTTACTCCTGGTACCTGCTGCTAAAGTACCGTATTTTAGGCCCAAAGGCCCAAAGGGGCAACATGCACGTACCCTCCGCCTGCACTGGCACCGCTTTGCACCCAGCTGATGCTGCTGAGCCCCACTTTGCTGCCTACCTCGGCCCCTGCAGATGAGTGGGAGTACGTTGCCAACGTGTACAACATGAGCCGCGCGGAGTCGGTGCACCTGTCGCTCAAGGAGCTCGGGGTGCTGCAGGCAGGTGCTAGCATCAGCAATGTAGCATGGCATAAAGGAGGACATAGTGACGGCAAGCTCCGCTTTACAACTCCAAGGCTCTTTGTTTAGCCGGGTTACAGTAGAGGCAGGTGCACCTCCGGTTGCTCAAGGCGCGCAGGGTGCTGCAGGCAGGTGCACAGGGCCGGGACGGACTTGGGGGCAGGTGTCTGGTAGGATGGGGCGAGGGCAGGAGGGGAGGGGGGTCGCGGCGGGCCGAGGGTTGGGTCTGTGGGGTCCGGGGCACGGGGGCAGGAGGGAGGGGGGGCAGGAGGCAGGAGGCAAGGGGGGGAGGGGGCAGGAGGCAAGGGGGGGAGGGGGCAGGAGGCAAGGGGCAAGCCGGTGGCGTGGCAGGGGGCCCAGGGATTTCATACAAGACACCGCAAGCTGCAGTTGTTGTGCAGGCCACGGGGCGCACATCCAGACAAGCAGAGATCAGCTCCATGTTTTTCCGCATGTGCTACGTACCGTGCAGCACACAGGTTTCCTATGCAATGGGGTTGCTCCTGCTCACCCGCTGGCGCGCAGGTGCTCCAAGAGGTGATCAACGGGTCGTCCAAGGAGGTGATCAAGCTGCTGGGCCTGATCACGGTCGCCAACATCTACGGCGGGGAGGAGTCCAACGACCCGTGCCAGGCCCTGCTGTCCGCGCACGACGTGTCCCGGTTGGTAATCCAGATGCTGGACAGCACCAAGGATGGCGACGGGCTGTACAGGTGAGGATGTCAAATGTAATTTGAGTTAAAACAAAAAAATTATTAGAATTAAATATATATTATAATAATAAATATGACACCCTCACTGTACAGGGACATCCCCTTCGGCACGGAGGAGAGCGTCAGCGCGGTGCGGTCGCTGGCTCGCAACACTACCTCGGCCGAGAGCCTGGTGGCCAACGGCGCGCTGCCGCTGCTGCTGGAGGTGCTGGGTAACGGAAAGCACTCCAAGGCCGTGTACGTGCAGGTGCGAGGAGAGCAACTGCCGTGCCGTACGTGTGCGTGGTGTAAAAGCTAGCACGCATCGACCGCAGTCTTGGATTACGCTGCTTGCCCTCCAAGCAAAACCACCAGTAGTTCCAGTGTCGTACTGGGTGGGACCTGGGACCTGGGGCCTGGGACCTGGGACCTGGGACCTGGGACCTGGGACCTGGGACCTGGGACCTGGGACCTGAGACCTGGGACCTGGGGCCTGGGACCTGGGACCTGGGGCCTGGGACCTGAGACCTGGGACCTGAGACCTGAGACCTGGGACCTGGGACCTGGGACCTGGGACCTGGGGCCTGGGACCTGGGGCCTGGGACCTGGGCTTCATGCCGTACCAGCGTAATTCGCCACAGCCCCAAAGTGTCGTTGGGGCTCTGGTTCTTCACAATACCCCAACGTGTCGTTGTGCGTTGCCCCCAACGGTGCCACGCGCTGAGCAACCTGCCACCTGCGCTTTCCCTTCGTCACAGTGTACACAGTGCACTTTGTCACAGTGGTACAGAAGCAATGGCGCGGTGCGTGCATGTACCGTACGTGCCGTACAGGTGTGTCACGCGCTGGGCAACCTGGCACGTGTCAAGGCGCTGCAGCAGGGCATCCTGGAGGCGGGCGTGGCGGAGGCGGTGCAGCGCTTTGAGGCCGACCCGGAGGTGCGCGAATAAAATGTTGTAACCCGGCTAAACACAAAGCCTTGAGGTTGCAGAGCGTATAATAAAATAGGATAAAGGGGTCAAAGATGCAAGATGTGTGGGCGTATGTAGCCTAGGGTGAACATGCATGCTGGCGGGGCATGGGCATGGGCTAATGGGAGCGGCTCGGGGTACCGGTACACAAACCCTGCAAATACTACTAGGCGAGAGACTGGGCAATAAATTCCTGCCTGTTTGACCAATAACAGCCTACTTGTAAGCCGCAGAGGGCCTGAGGGTCCGTTTCATGGATCTCCTCCCCCCACACGTGCAGCTCTTCAGTATTGATGGGTTGAGTGCTTCTTTCCCCCTTCCCCGTTTCCCCCCTACCAAATCCTGCCCTGCCCAGGTTCGGCTGGCCGACGCGGCCAAGGCTGTGCTGCTGATGCTGAGCAAGGTCAAGGACGCAGCGGTGCTGGAGGCGGCGGCGGCCATGCAGGTGGGGGCGGAAACGACGTACCGGTAAGGCGCGTGGGCGTTGTGACAAGTGGCAGGGGGTGCTGGAGGCAGCGGCTGTCATGCAAATGTCGGAGGGGATGCGGGGGTTTGCGTCTAAGACACGTGGCATAGTGCGCCGGTATAGCGGTCCAGGGTAGAATTTGAGGGAGGCTAGGATTGCACGGACCTACCGCGGGGCCTGAACACGGTTGGGTAACTGCATGAACTCAGGATCGAGGTATTTGGCATTTGGAGGGAAAAGCAAATGTGATGAGGACCGCCGCTGCTCCTGCCTGAACTGCTGTGCCGCCTCCACCCTCTGGCTTCACCCCTGCACTGTGCCGCTGTGCGGTATCAATGCCTGCAGGGCACGGACGAGGACTTTGCCCAAAGCTACGACGTCTTCCTAAGCCACAAACGGACGGACTCAAAGGACTTTGCACGCGCGCTGTAAGTAGGGAACGAAGTCTACGGTTCGCGTGAGCGCGTGCTAGTGTCTGGTACCTTCCTGCCGTCCTTGCGGGATCCCTAACTGGACCAGGCCGAGCGATGGCGGATGGAAGGATTCCCGACGTACGGCATTGGAGGGGTGCACTTCCCAGCACATGCACGCTGTGGCAACCTCAGACGTCTTTCTCGCTATACTTGCGCTCGCCAGGTGCAAGTTGCTGGTGATGCACTCTCCCCGCTTTTGTCATAGCTCATGCCTCCGACATATATGTGGCCGTCGAGCACAAAATGCTAACGACACGCTTTCTCCGTCTTCCGTTTACCCGGTGATATGCCCATCCCCGACCGTCATCAGGTACAACCTGCTGGTTACGAGGGGCATTCGCACCTTCCTGGACTTTGAGTACAGGTAGGGGGCCGGAGATGCGGGCTGGGGTAGGGGGCCGGAGATGCGGGCTCGGTTAGGGGTGCGTGCTGTGCATGGTGATCGCAGAAGGAGGTGGGGAGCTTCAGGCGGGGGGGCTCCAAGGGGTGCGTGAGGCCTGCGCATATGGGACAAGGGACCATTTCCGCTGTAGAAAGCCGGCCCCAACGCCTGCCCTCGTGGAACTTACAGCTCCTGTGCAGCCACGCATTGCCAAACGCTGCTGTTGTCCGTGGGCAGTACTTTTAAGGTACACCTGGCAAGCCTAGGCAGCGTTCCTGCCTGTGCCCCTGGCCCCCTCATCGCAGGAGGATAGCAGGTAGCTAGAGGCATGGGTTGCAACCTCCCTGCCGCGCACACCGCTCTTAACATTGCCTGCTCTCATTATGTCCCCCCCCCCTTCGTCTGTCGGCCTACCGCCTGTCCCCCCCTCCCCTTCCGGCAGGGAGGAGCTCAAGGACCTGGGCAAGATCGTTGCCAACTGCCACAACCTGGTCTTCATCCTCACAGACAACATCTTCGACAGCCATTGGTGCATGGAGGAGCTGCAGGTGGGGAAGCGTTCCGCGTACAACCAACATAGTCATCTTTAAGCAATATGATGGTTCCAAGGGGCAAGTGCGCCGCGTAGCAAGTACCGGTACGTACCATTGAGGGCCAGGACCAAGCATGAAGCCAACATGATGAGTTGAGCCGGTCACGACGGCATGCACGTCACAGTTGTTTCGCCAGCCATGAGTTGCACGCATGGAGGAGCTGCGGGTGTGCGTGTGGAACTTGGGCCACAAGGGCAACCGGAAATCAGCAGCACAGCCCACAACGGATGACCACTTGCCAGATGAGGTTACGCAGGATGGTGCGTGTGCGGCTGTAAGCTCATATCGGCTGGCTCAGTGTTTCGAGGCAAGATGCGTTCCTAGGATGTCGGACAGCACGCCCCGTAGTGCTTCATGTAGGTGCCCTCCTACAGCAGCCCTGCTGTGTCCTTGCTTCCCCAGGCAGCTGTGGACAACTGAAAGTCAGCAGATGTGGCCATATGAGGTTACGCAGCAATATGGTGCGTGTGCGGCCCTGGTGCGTCCTTGCTTGCTTCTCAGGCAGCTGTGGACAACAGCGTAAACATCATACTGGTGGTGAAGGAGGGCTCAAGGTGGAAGGACACCAACGGCAACAAGGTGGGGGTGCATGGTGGTGCATGGTGGGGGCGGGAGGGCGGTGGTGCATGGGGGCATGGTGGTGCGCCAGGCAGGCGGAGGACGGTGGTGCAGGCAGGGGGAGGGCGGTGGTGCAGACAAGGGGAGAGGGTTGGTGCTGGTCGGTGGGTGGCCGGGTGTGCTCAGGGCCACCAGCCCAGGCTTTGGATGCTGCTGCACAGCATACTACACACGACATACTAGGTGCTGCACGGCCGACATAGGTGCGGTGCGCAGTGAGCCAGTGACCCCACCTGAGCAAGCGAAGTAGTACCGCAAGTGCACACCAAGGAACCGCTGTGCAGGTACCATGTCTGGTGGCCTGCGGCTGCCTCACCCGGCGTGCCATTGCTTGTGCCCACCTCCCTTCCCGTGCCACACTTGAATCCTGGGGCTGGGCCACTGGCATCTCGGGGCCAGCCACCGAATAATGAGCAACGCCACCATCTACCTTCCACATTCCAATGTGCGCCCCTTACAGGTGCACAGATGTGCACGTTCGGCGGCACGGATGTCCAGCTGGGACACCCGTATGATAAGCAATTTCCCGTATAACCTGTTCCGTGGGTGCCATTTGTGCCATCCGCGTGCAGGTGTGCGAGTTCCCGCCATACGAGCTGATCAACACCCTATCCTCTGGCATCCAGCAAGTCTTCACGCGCAAGGCCATCACCCATTCGGACGAATACTACCAAGCCTTTGTGGACAACATGATAAAGAAGATTCAGATCCCCGTGCGACCTGCCGCTGCAGCCACTACGGCGGAAGCTGCTGCACGGCCCCAGCCGCTGCCAACAACTACGGCCGGCTGCCTTCATGCACCAACGCCGCAACAAGTACAGCCGCCTCCAACACATCAGCAGCTGCATCCCGATCCACACCACCCAGTGGCGGTGGCAACGGCAGACTCCCACTCACTTCACCTCCCCCTACAGCAGCAGCAGAATTCCGCAGGCGGCCTGGCGTTTGGAGGCACGCCGCCGCACATGCTGCATGCCACTGCCACTGCTGCCGGCGCCTTCCCCTTCGTGCCGTACGGCTACCCCGCTGCTGCCGTACATGCCGTACACGCTGCTGCACCAATGGGTACGGCGATGAGTCATCATCACGATGTGGGGGCCCTGGGGCGGGACATCACGGCGGAGGTGCGGCAGCTGGGCCGGGAGATATCCCTTGAGCTGCAGCAGCTGCAGCAGGCGCAGACCGCAGGCGCACAGCTGTCGGCCCGCAGCCTGAGCCAGGAGCTGCTGCAGCACAACAGCACGGTAGTGGCCCTGCTGCAGAGCCAGCAGCAGGTGTGTAAGCAGTCACGGTGCGTGTGTGCCGTGTGGCGCATGCATGGCGTTCCATTGGGTTCGCATGGGCTTGCAGTTGCAGCGCTGTGTGCTGCGGCATCTGCCTGCTGGCGCGTTAAGGAAAGGTTTGCAGGGCCCCTTATGTCACCATGGAAGTCGTATGCACCCCCCTAACACCCCTGCCTCACCTCCCCTTGAACGTAGGTGATGTGGGGCCTCAAGGAGCGGGTGGTGTCCCTGGAGGGTGCCATGGCCCAACTGGCCTGCAGCGTCAACACACTGCTGGCCAACGCCGCTACAGCTGGTCCTTGGGGTCCGGTGCAGCAGCAGGTGAGCTGCACGGGTCGTGTTATTTTTTGGTGGTCCATGAAGAACGCTGGTGTAGTGCATGTAGTGTTGGTGACTCCAAAAACGTATACACCCCGGCCAGGTCCTTGCTTGGCGGTTTGTGTAGCTAGGTACGGTACCGCTAGGCTTGCCCTTCTCCACCCCACACATGTGCACATTCTCCTACGACGATCAGCCGGCCAGTCAGTCAAAAGCCCAGAAGGGCGCGTCCGGAGGGCCAAAGAGGCCACAAGGCAGGACGAAACGCAGACGTCTAGGTAGGTGACAGATGACGGAAATAGGGCGCCAATCTCCGCACAGATAACCGTCTGTACCAAACTTTACTCCTGTGACACCAAAAGGTTTGTGCTATTAGCATAGCACTGCTGCTGCCATCTTGCGCCATCCTACTTCCATCTCACCACATGCCATCACCCCCGCAGCGGAGCTCCTACACCTCCCTGGGGCTGGCCCTGGGCCTGGGCCTGGGACCGGTGGCAGCTGCCGGCAGCGGCGCCCTCCTGCCGCCCTCCCTCCTCAGCCAATCACAGATCAGCAGTGAGGCGTCCGACTTCTCCTCCGGCCCGCTGCCGCACTCGGACCGGGCTGCTGCCCTTGCTTCCGTTGGCCCGCTCAGCGGTGGTAGTGGTGGCGGTGGCGGTTGGTCGGGAGGGGCCAGCAGGCCGTTCAAGGTGGCGGCCAACGCGGCGGGCGGCCTAGGCCCGCCTTCTGCTGCACATACGCTGCAGAATCACCACCTTCACTCCGGGCAAGGGCACGGGCAGGGGCAGGGGCAGCGGCGGTCCGCCACAACGCTGGAGGCGGGCCTCCCGCCACTGATGGCTCGAGGACGGGGCGCATACTAGGAAGTGCATTGGAGTCGTGTTTTGGGATGTATGTACACTGGGGGCGAACGGGGCTACCCGGCTGCAGTCTTGCGCCCAGAGTGACGTGGGGTGCGAGGTGTGTGGCGCGGGCGTCTTCCTGCCTTTGCTTGCTTCGGGGGTTGCTTGTATGTGCTTGGCAGCGCTTTAGATAGAGGCTATGAGCCAAGGGGTACGCGGGAGGTATTTGACCGATGCGTGCAGGAGGGGCAACGAACGGCGGTTAGGGCAGTTGTTATGACGCCCGATGGCAACATCGGGCGGTGCTCAAGCTCACGTGCTCACTAGCAAACCGAAACGCTGAACTATGTGAAGGATGTGATGAGCAATAACTGACACGTGCGTACTGCATGGCATTGTGTGCATGCATGGAGGTGCTGCTGCTTGCGCACGCACATACGCAGCGTGCCATCATAGCACGCGCCGTAAGGCAGCATATAAACAACGGCTTTCTTAGTTTTGCAAGCAATGCTGTGAAGCCGCACGCAGTGTGCGGCACACTGCTGCTTATCATTCATAGCGTAGCCAGAGTTTGGCATGGGTGTGGTTATGGCTGGAGGGCCCGTGCCATGGCAGCTGGGCTGTGGTTTGCTCCCTGCCTTGTAGCCATACGGCACAAGAATGCGCAGGTGTGCATGCAGTTCATAAGGGAACAAATGCAAGCGTTGCCTTCGCGCGGCAACAGAGTATGAGGACCGGCTGACGCAAACGTTGTTGCCATGGCGGGCTGTAGCGATGCGCACCCGCGCATGGGGCGAAGGCTCGCTCCAGGGCACGCAGTAGCACGCACTTACACCGGACTTTGTATGTGCATGCTGCAACGGAATTTGCTGGTGGGATATGCTGGAAAGGGTCACCGGCCGAATGTGCTGGGCTGATGCTTGCTTCGAAGTTCGACCTTGTTACCGGTGTTTGTACCTGCTTTGTGATGTGCCACTGTGTCCAAGCACATGCATCTCTACACACCCATGCTGAAATGCTGATGCTGAAGCCCCGCCCCTGCGCCCTGCTCCCCAGCCCTTGGCTGCCCGAACGCGCAGTGCCTGCCGACTCCCGTCCAGACTTACAAGCTGCACGGATGTGCCTGCCAGCGACCGGCACTGCCCTGCAGGTACCTCCACCATGGCACGCACAATACCGATGATGATGACCCCGTCTCTTGCAGCGTTCTGTGGTTCGGTGTTCGCCGCCATGTCACCGCACAGCCAGGGGGTTGTGCACAGCCATGTCACTTCACGCCCACACCGTCACCCAGCAACGCACTGGAGTTGGGGAGGGCCCAAAGCCCCCGTGCCCATACGCGCCACAATATCGTAGCACGCCCCCTCCTAAAGCATATACAGTAGGGCACCACAACCTGCCACAACACAGCCGCAAAGCAACCCAGGTCCACACGTCCTACCAAGCAGGTGCAACGGCGGGCACCCGCCATCGTGCCCAGCCATGACGCCAACAAAGAAAGGAAAGAACGGTAGGTGCGGCAAGTGCGAGCAAGCAAGCCCTGCTGCTAAGGGTGGCCCCGCCCGCGCCCTAAGCTCCCGTTACTTGCCACTTGTTCAACCGCTTAAGTCCGACCCTAGCCCACACCGCCGCCCGCTTGCTCCTGCGGTACGGCCTTGCCCGTGTGCTTGCTTGCCCGTACCCACACATGCTCCCATGTACCCTGCAGGCAAGGCAGCCCAAAACCCAATGCCGCATCCGCAGTCATGCACCATCCCTCCCGTCGCCGCGTCCTACCCAAAGCCAGCGCCCCAGCCCTTCACCGTACGCCTACACCGTACCCCTGCCATGCACGTCACCGTACGCCCTGCCACGCACATCGCCGTACGCCTACACCGCAGCGCACTGGAGTTGCGGAGGACCCAAGGCCCCGAGCCCCGCACGCCCACAAAGCAGGATGGTCATCATGTGGCATCTCGCATCCCCCAACGCGCACGAGAAGTCCTGCCCCGCTTCGCCGCCCTGGCACCCTCGGAGTACGTCCCCGATCCCAAGTGGCACCCTCGGAGTACGTCCCCGATCCCACGTGCCCCCGCGCCCAACCCTGGTCCCTCACGCCATGCTGTTGGCCGCCGGGCCGCCCTGGCCCTCGGGCGCCTCCGCCTGCGCGGCGCGCCTCGTCATGTTGTACATCAGCCGGTCGAAGGGGCCCATGCTCGTGCCGCACTGGTTGTTCATGTTGATGCCCGCCTCCTTCAATCTCTCCATCGTCAGTTGCGCCAATTCCAACATGTGTTTGCCGTGCAGCAAAGGATCGTCAATGTACGGGAGTATGTTGACGATTGCCCCCAGCGGGGCCTTCGAAATCAGGGCCATGGAGGTGGGCGGCATGGCCGCCATGCACTCCGGCACGCACTGGAAGATGCAGCCATTGTGCACGTAGTCGTCCTGCACGCACGCCAGGTGGTAGAAGTGGTTGCTGTCGCACTTGACGTACGACGTGTCCGTCACAGGCTGCCGACACTCCAGGCACAGGGCGTCAGGAGGCGGGGGCGGCTGCTCCTCATGCTCCGCCCTCGCCGCATCTCTCTCCGCCCAAGTCGACGTGTTCATCAATGGCACTCCGTCGACCACCTGTGGACGCCGTTTACAGGGCGGGATTGGGGACACGATGCGTCAGTACGCGATCAGCACAAGGCGCCACACAGGTCTTTCCCAAAGGGGAGGGAGGGGGAACTGGGCGCGCAGCAGGTGGTACGCTGACTCACGCTGTTCAACAAGCAATAGCAGATGTGCTTGGACTCGCTCAAAAGGGAAACAGCTGCTTTTCGCAGACCCTGACGTGAACGCGCCTGTCCTGAAACCTGTGTGGAAACATGCCGCCCGTGCAATGGATAGCTGCATGTGTACCAAATGCCTTGCACGGGTGGCCTGAGTGCAAGGGAGAGGCAACATGCATACATGCCAATCTGAGCGGAAGGGGTGCGTGACGAGCTCCCAAGTATACATAATTATCATACTCATGAACTTATAGGAAGCTGCCGGGCTTGATCCTGGTGTTCCGTGTTCGCGCCACGGGAAGAGCAGCCACAATTATCGCCGAACGCGTCCTAAATGTATCAGAACTCATGTAGCGTTTCGATATGATGTTGTAATTGCTCATTAACGCAACCGCCGCTCGAAAACGAGCGAGAGTACACCCGCATGCCCAAGCGGTTGCTTGTGAAGGGCTCGCGCGAAGCACTGACCGCCCTCCATGAAGTCCTAGAGGGCATACTATTTCATTGGGGCGGCGCTGTTCTGAGCAGTCATTGCAGGAGACCAAACAGCCTCAGTGTCGTTGTGCGCAACCTATACAAAAGTGCTGCAACCCGCATCCTTACAGAACATGGCCGGACAGACCCAATACACATACAGCGAGGCACGGTGCAAGGGGACACCCTGTCGCCTCTGCTCTTCATCATCTTCCTTGAACCCCTACTCCGCTGGCTGCACGTGGGCCGAAGAGGCTACACGTACGGCTGCTTCACACCGGAGCAGAACGACGAGCACCACTTTGGCTCTGCTGCGTACGCTGACGACCTGGCGGTAGCCACGAACACGCTTGAAAACCTGCGGTGCCAGGTGGAAAAGATAGGACGCTACGCTGAATGGGCCGGCCTAGTTATAAACACAAAGAAGTGTGCGGTAACAGGGGCACTCTATCGCTGGCAGCCACAGCTGCAACCTGCTTCCCAGTCCGTCGTCACCAGGTGTCCCCTGGTCGTCACCCTAACTGAGCTTGAAGGTTTGAATAAGGTGCGGTGCGAGGTGTGTGGCTTGCATGTAATCGGCAGGGCTCTAGACACAATTGGGCCCACGCCCCAGGTGTGCGCGGGATGCACCGTATTTGAGGGACACGTGGCGGACGGACGGAGGGGCAACAACGGTTAGGGCAACGACGGTTTGGCAACGACGGTTTTGGCCAGGGGAGCCCGTTTTGGCGTTTTGTGTCAACAGTCCCGGGGTTGTGCCACAGGATCCCTACTTATCCCGACCAGGCTACCACACCTAAAATGAATCACTATCATGTAGCTTTGCGGTGCTGTTGTACACACAATTACTTTGCATTGAAAAAAAACAAATTTTAAAACAGCGTCTAACCGTAATAGGGCAGGCCAGGGGAGCTCGCCTGGGGCAGGTACCGTAGTGCAATGTTGCTGTTCCGCGCTGCCTCGCCTTCCTTGCGTGTAGCCCACGTGTAGCCCACCCTGGCACCCATGCTCACCCAGTGAATAGTCGGTGTTGGTGGAGGCACGCTGTGCAGTGTGCCAATCGTATTGACGGGAGGGTAACCTGAGGCGCTAGTTGTTAGAAAGTTGGAGTCCATGCAAAGTTTACAAGCACGCGTGGCGTGCGTTGCCCTGCAATCCTGTATGCAGTGCACGCCGCTGATGCAGCATCTTGACCAGGGGATGATCCCCTGATCTTGACATGATCCCCGTGCCACGTCCCTAGGGGTTCGGGGCAGGGGAGCCCCCTGGTTTGGGGCTTCGAGGTTCCCAACAGGGGAGGCTCACCGAGGCCGCCAGGATTCCACGTGATTCCACTGTGGACGTCGGGCCCTCCCACCGATATGCGACGAAACTGGACGAATTGCACCCTGCTGCACCTGATGCCAGTACTCTCAGCCTCCGCATGTCTTCTTGCTAGCACCCGTACCCCTAGGGAACTCCCCTGAAACAGCCCTGCGAACCCGTCTATACATTAAGACAAGCTACTGCTGTGCATCCGCACCTCTGTTCGTTCCTGTCATCGTCCTGTCATCGTGCTCCTACGTTGTAACGCTGTGAAGGCTCCGCTCTGGAGCCCGGGTCTCTTCCAGCGTAGGTTAGTACACTCTCTGCTTACCTGCGATGTACAGTATTCCGACTCCTTCCTGCGGCGTTGTCGTGTTTCGGAAGATGCTTCGGTTCGGCCCTTGCCTTCTGCATGTATCTATCCAGCAATAAAGCTAACTGACAAAAGGGCAATATCTAATTACAGGACATCACCAACCTGAGGCACTGGACCGTCGCTGCGTGTTGACGTCGCCGCTGACCCCCGCACATTAGTATAAAGCTGTCTTGTATTTCCTCAGCTCTGAGCACTGCAGCTGTGAACGGTTATATAATGTGAAGGCCCCACTCTGGCGCCCAGTTCTCTGCCAGGAAAGGTCAGAACACTTTATGCTTATCCGTAATAGGGCCAGAGTAAACTGAGGCCCTCCAGTGGCGTTCTCCCGTTCCGAACATGCCTCAAGGTCGCATTCGGCCCTTGCCTGCTGCATGCCTTTACCCAGTACCATTTCAAAACAGACAACGGGCTATAGCTCAAGGAAAATCTGCAAGCCATGGGCACTGGACCGCTCGCCGGTGTTGATTTCGCCGCTGACCCCGGTGTCGCCCTGCACTCCTTCCCCAGGCCACACAGCAGCCCCCCACAGCACAGTCAAGCGTATGGCCATTGTGGTCATTATGGAAACACCATCGACACCCAAAAGCAACAGCGACCGGAGCCGCCCGTGGCGACAACTACCCGTCGCCGTGCAAACTCAGATCCTCTCCCTGCTGCCGCCCAATGACCGCGCCCTCAGCGGCCGCCTGGTGTCCCCAGACGCACGCGACGGCCTCAGCGGGCCACAGCACTGCACCGCCTTCCTGGCACAGCCGCTGCCACCCCACGCCGCGCTCTTGTCTGTGGCGGCAGGTCAGCAGCACGTGCGTCAGCTGCCCTTCCGGCACAAGCTGAAGCTGCTGTGCACGGCTGCCGCCAGCGGGAGCGAGGTCAACCTGGAGGTGGCGCTGGCGCTGCTGCAGCCCAGCATTTTACCTGGGCACCTGCAGTCTCGGGACGGCCCTGACCCTGGGCTCCTGAACCTTTTGGGCAGCGACAACTGCACTGACCCGGGTGTGGCGGCTGTGAAGGCAGGCCACCCGCAGTTGCTGGGCTGGCTAGTGCGCCACTGTCCGAATCTCATGCGCCCTTGGGAGGTGCTGGCAGCTGCAGCACGGCACTACTCCCTCGCGGAGCTGCAGGCTACGTGGGAGGCACTGCAGGCGCACCCGCGCTTCAGCGCCAGCAACACGGGTTATGTGTGGGCTAAGGTGTTGAAGTCAGCCGCGGAGTCTGTGACACCAGACACCGTTGCCAAGATGGAGTGGCTCCTGGCCACAGCAGGGAGCAGCTGCAGCATGGATCACAACACCGTGAAGGCGGCAGCTCGGTCGGGAGACGTAGCACGGCTGCTGTGGCTGCGGGGCAGGGGGTGCCCAGTGGGCGACTGGGAAATGCTGCTTATTGCACTGCAGCACGCGGAGCTGGCCATGGCGCAGTGGCTGGTGGAAGAGGCGGGGTGCCAGTTGCCGGTGACTGGGGGCGGTGACATGGCAGTGGGAGACAGGCACGGGACTTGGACCGAACTCATGCAAGCGGCAGCCAAGAGCTCAGACGCGGCCGCAAAGTGGCAGTGGCTGCATGAGCGGGGAGGGCCTTCCTTGCAAGGCACGGAGCAGTGGGTGGTTGAGGTTCTGGCAGAGTTAGCCGTGACAGCAGGGCAGGTGGAGGCGGTGCAGTACCTGCTGTCGGTGCTGGGCCCTGGCAAGGTGCTTGGGGTCAACCGGGATGCGTTGAACAAAGCAGCGGGGCGGTCGGGTAGCATACCTGTGGCGGAGTGCCTGCAGCAGGCGGGCCTGGTGCTTAGCCACAAGGCCTATGGAGGCGCAGCAGGCAAGCTGCCCTTTGTCCGGTGGCTGGCGCTCGAGGCCAAGGTGTCCGCAGCCGGGTTCACGTGCAGGGAACTACAGAATGTGATCTTGAACTGGCCAAGCAACACACCGGCCCACAGCCGGGACCTCCTGGAGGCGGTGCAGCTGCTGGCGGGGGCGGGGTTCAGCAACTGGCGTGGCGAACGTCTCACCGACGCCGCTGCACGCAGGGGCGACTTGGGTCTGGTCCGGTTCCTTGTAGAGCAAGGTGCACCGCTGGACCCGGATATGGGGACAGTAAGACGTGCGGCTGCAGCCGGCTGTGAGCACCTGCTCGAGCTCCTGACAGCGCAGCCGGGCTGCTTCAAGCCCTTAGCATTTTCTACATCTACTCCGTACACCTGCGCGGCCGAGCACGGTGATCGGGCCACGCTGGATGCGCTGCGGCGGCTGGGCGTGCCGTGGGGCCCGAACGACAAGGTGTTCTTTGCCGTGGGCGAGTGGTGCGGGCTGCCTGCGTTGCGCTGGCTGGTGAAGCACGGGGCACCACTGGGCAGCGTTGAGCAACTGCGGAGGGTGGTGGCGTGTGCTGTGGAGCGCCGGGGCCTCAGTGCTGAGGCGGCGGCGTGGCTACGGGGCTTGGTGGCACGGGACAGCGGTGCGATGTCTGGCAGAAAGGAGCGAAGGAGACTCTAGGCGTGGGATGATGCTTGCACGGTTGCGTATCCCGTCACGTGAACTCGCAGACGGTTAGGTGTGAACACGAGGTATTGCGGGAGGTCATGCACCGTGCTGTGCAGTGCATGTACAGCAGGTCCTCCTTGACGGCAACCCTGCAAGCCAAGCACGCACTGATGACGACATTCACTTGTGCAACGGCAACCGATGTTTTTCTCACGGCGTTCTGCGCTGCATGGTGCAAATGTTCGTTGTGGAGGCCTAGGCAAGAAGGCGTTGGACTTGGCACATAGTGTGAGCGAGTGGGACTTTTGGAAGGAGCAAGAGGGGCTCCCCTGGCAGGAGGTGGCGGCCTGGTGCGACATGAATTCTAGACGATCAGGTAGGTATGTAGTGCATCAGCAGGCCACGTGGAACGGGAGGAGAGTATTACCCATGCACCTGAATGTTCTTGTGGCGTTGCACATACGGTAAGGGGTAGTGAGGCCTGCTGAGGCGGGAGGCGAATGGCCCCTGTGCAACAGCATGTCCACGTGGTTATAACCCTGGTGCGGGGTGTGTTTAAGGAGCGCCTTTGGCCTCCGTTGCCATCAGCTGGCTCGTTATGCAGCAGGCGTTGGGGGCACACGTTCTTATTGTCGGTGGTCCTGCGGTTCCTGCGGGATGCATCGTGCCAGGGCTCAGGGGAGCCCCCTGTTCGGTGGCGCCTGCGCCCTGCGGTGTCAGGCTGTCAGCCGGGAGGTGCACAGGCCCCAGTGCCGGTACTGGAAGGTGTCCAAAGCGCAAAGACTGTGACTGGTGAGTTACGGTACTGTCGAGGTGCGCATGCCGGTGTAATGAAGCTTCCCTGGAGGCGTGCGTGCGTAAGGTGATGAGGACGAAGGGTTGATGACAGTTGGCCTGGTTCGCACGAGCGCGGTACCAGCCAGCGGATGCATTGCAGCACGGGCCCCAGTACTGGAAGCGGTCCAAATGCCAAGGACCTTGACTGGTCAGACATCGTTTCAGGTGCAGACCCTGGAGGTGTGCGTGAGCTGGTGACGGAGCACGAAGGGGTGGGATGACAGTCAGCCTGGTTCTCACGAGTGCCTAAGACGGCAAATCGGTGTAGCCAGGGGCGAGTGTGGTACCCTGCGCCGCACTGACCGGTATGAGACTCAGTAGGGGACATACCGGTATGGGCACTTGGGCAGGGGGAGCAACCTTGCTTTTGGCGCACTGATCGTGGTCATGGAACCACGAGCAGCGGGGTTCTATGCAGGGGAGAATGCAGAATTACATAGGAGGGTCAGGGTGTAAGCATGCACAGTCCATGCAGGGGACCCCTGGTTCTACCTCCCCTGGTGAGTGGTGACCAGCCTGCGGAATGTGTTTATTTTTCTGTGGAAAAGTTTACAGGTGACGAGACGGGAGAGGACAGGCCAGCGGGACCTCAAAGCCCGACCAGCACAGGCAAGCACCTACACCACCAAACGTGGTAGCAGACACGCGAAGCCATGTGTCGCCAGCGGCGAGTGTGCTACCCTGCACAGGGCAAGCATCAAGTCCCCAGTGAAGACCCGGTGGATGAGGTGAAGGTAGGGGAATCCAGGGGAGCTGGTGGGGGAAAAACCTCACGTTTGAGACATGAGACGTGCGCACAATTGGTACGACCCGATTGCTCGGTATCGGAATTGGGTAGGACCACACTGCAGTCCGACGGAAAATGCAACACTCGCATCCCCTTATGACCTATGGAGACGGTTGCTGTTTGCGACGCGTTCCCTGAGCCGTTCCTGAGGCGTCAGCGACCGCTCGCAAGCATAACAAGCAGGTGGGCTCTAGCCGAGTCTGTAGACACACATGGATAGATCTCTATACTAACGCTTGTGATTTTATTGGAATGCAAGGGGCTAAAGTACGGCCTGTCGCTTTTGGCTTCCCGTGAAGCCTGCAAATGTCTGAAGTCCTGAGGGCAAAGCTGGATAGTTGGTTGCCTCGTGTTGCCTCAATCTCACGTCGAACGTTGCCTTTCCGGCTGAGCCCCTGCGCCGCCTCTCTTTCCCCCGCCCAGAGTGGTGCCCTGACCCTGCTGTCGAGGATGGACAGCAACAGAAGCAGCGGCTCGTGGCTACCCGCTGCCCTTCAGCTGCACATCTTCTCCCTGCTGCCGGCCAATGACCGTGCCCTTAGTTGCCGCCTGGTCTCCCCGGCTGCAGCCGGCAGCCTCAGCGGGCCGGAGAACTGCACCGCCTCCCTGTCCCAGCCGCTGCCACCCCACGCCGCGCATTGGGCCCTGGAGGCAGGGCAACAACACGTGCGTCAGCTGCCCTTCCGACACAAGCTGCAGCTGATGTGCACGGCCGCCGACAGCAGCAGTGAGGTCAATCTGGAGGTGGCACTGGCGCTGCTGCAGCCCAGCATATTCTCAGAGCTGCTGCAAAGCTACGACTGCCATGTTGCGAGTCGTTTCGATGGCAAATACTGCCCAGGAAGGGCAGCGGCACAGGCAGGCCACCCACAGCTGCTGCAATGGCTTGTGCACCGCTGCCCGGGGCTCATATCTCCGGAATGCACGCTTCAGGCGGCGGCACAGCACTGCGACCTGGCGGGGCTGCATGTCGCATGGGAGGCGCTACAGCAAGGGTTCAGCAGTAGCAGCAGCTACTGCAGCCTCCGCATTGTGCTGAGCCAGGGCGTGTTGGATGCAGCTGCGGAGTCTATCACTAAGGACGCAGTGGCCAAGATGGAGTGGGTGCTGCGAGCGGTGGCGACTGGGGCCGTGGGTGGAGGAGGGAACGGCAGTCCCCGCTGCCGGCTGCAGCTCAGCACAGCTGCGGCCGCCGCCCACTCAGGGGATCTGGGCCGGCTGCAATGGCTGCGGGACCAGGGCTGCCCCATGGGTCGCGGGGCGGGGCAGGGTGACCCGGATGTGCTTGAGGCAGCCCTGCGGCACGCCGACCTGGCCGTGGCGCAGTGGCTGGTGGACGAGGCGGGGTACGAGCTGCCGGCAGCTGTGAGCAGTGGCATTGCAGGGCAAGAGAGGGACTTAAGGGACATGCAATGGACCGACCTCCTGGAGGCGGCAGCCGAGGGCCCAGATGTGGCGGCGAAATGGCAGTGGCTGCAGGAGCGGGGAGGGCCTTCCATGGCGGACGCAAAGCAGGGCCTGGTTTCAACAGTGACCATGGCAGCTGTGGAGGCAGGACAGCTGGAGGCGGTGCGGTACCTGCTGTCCGTCCTCGGCCCTGGCAAGGTGCTTGCGGTCGGCCGGCACGCGTTGAGCGGCGCAGTGGGGCGGTCGGGTAGCATACCTTTGGCGGAGTGCCTGCAGCAGGCGGGCCTTGCGCTGAGCCACGCAGCCTACTGTCCTACAGGGTATGGAAGCGCAACAGGTAACCTGCCCTTCATCCGGTGGCTGGCGCTCGAGGCACAGGTGTCGGCCCTCGCGTACCCTTCCAAGGAGCTACACGCTTTCATTGACGATTGGCCGGTCGACACACCGGCACACAGCCGGGAGCTGCTGGAGGCGGTGCAACTGCTGGAGGAGGCGGGGTTCTGCGACTGGGATCGCGACTATGCGGGTTTCATCGTGTCTACCGCTGCAGCCAGGGGCGACCTAGACCTGTTTCGGTACCTGCGAGAAGAAGGCGCAAGGGTGGCCCCGGACATGCACTTAGTAGCATACGCGGCGGATGCCGGTTGCGAGCCCCTGCTTGAGTTTGTGATATCACAGCCGGACTGCTACGATCCCTCAGCAGAGTGTGGGCATAATCCGTACATCGAGGCGGCGGTGAACGGCGACCGGGCCACACTGGACGCCCTGCGGCGGTTGGGCGTGCCGTGGGGCGAGGAAGGTGTTGTCGCGGAGGCCGTGCAGAGCAGGTGCGGGGAGCCTGTGTTGCGCTGGCTGGTGGAGCATGGGGCACCTGTTGGCAGCGAGGAGGACATGGAGGAGGCGGTGGCGGGTGCTGTGGCGGGCGGGGACCTTTGTGCTGAAGTGGCGGCGTGGCTGCGGGGCTTGGCGGCAGGGGGCAGCGGGGCGAGGGTATCTGACGGGGAGGACTGAGGGAGGGTTGAGGCGTTACCCAGGCCCGTATGACACGAAAGGCGCATGAGCAGTGCAGGAGAGTGCAGATGTGGGCGTGGGTGTCTTTGTTACACAATAGGGGCGTCGCTGTGGGGCCATGAGTGGTGCCATGTGGGGGTTGATTGTGTGGGGTGGCGTACGCAGTGCTGCGTGTACCGGTTGTACAGCGACGAGGTGTGGACGTGCATTGCCATGGGAGGCCCTGCACTTTGCACTTTGCACTGCGGTGCATGTGCAGCCCACCATGCTTGCTGGTAACTCCACACGTGAGGGACGATGCAAAGCACGCACGGCTAAGGTTGCAGGTGTCGTGTAGGTGTGGTTCAAAGCGGCGGGTGTTCAGTATGCTGCCAGTGCTGTCGATAGGTTGTGCATGCACCGACGGACGAATGATGCACAATGTGTCTGGTAGAGCTCTGTGGCAGGGCTGGCATCTTGTTTAATTTTCACAATAGAATCCAGTTTCCAGCCCGCGGAGCGGAAACATTTTGAGGGATTTAATTGCAACCGACCAAATTTCTGCCCCCGACTCATGGCTAAATAATTGCCGGTCCACTATTTATGCCACATGCCGAGGCGCGATTTAGTCGGGCAAAGCCGGACCCCTCCCCCACGCGCTGCTCTGCCCCCTTGCCATCAACATGCTCCCGTGTTCTCCTCTCTTTCAGCACATGCCTTCCTAGCGCACACCTGGCCGGTGTCGCCGCAAAAGAGCTACGGCGTTAGTAAGTCAAGTACCAGGGAACAGAGTATGGGGGCGTTTCCGCAGCCATGCAACGGGATACCGTAGGCGAGAAGTGCATTTTGGGGGCAGGATGCCCGTACGGCGCATGCGGCGCTGGCAGGAAATTATTTCCCTGAGTGGCATCCGGGTGCAAATAATTCCGGGCTCACTAAAGACACGGCCCCAAGGGCCCGGCATTTAATTAGATCCGACGTATGGGCTTGGCGGAAGATGCCAGCCCTGGCTCTGTGGTTTGCTGCTAGCAGCTAGGGCTGGCAGCAGAAATGCAAGCACCCTACGCGGCGCACGCTTGTACAAGTGCCCGTCTGGGGACTTAGCATGGACGCACAGCCACGTTGCTGTGTTGCTTTCTGGCCTTGAGTTGACAAATATCGAGATTGCTTGCATTCTTGCTCCTCTCAAGGGACGACATATGCTTGGCGCCAAGCCGGCCGGTGGCGCAAGCTTATGCAAGCCCCTGCAACCCCTGACTGCCCTCGTCGGCGCTTGAGTATTACATGCCCCAAGCCTTGTTTCAGCCCTACAATGCTGTGGGCCCAGGAACGGATCGGGTTGACCTATCGCTATGTAGTTTGCACGTCTTGAACCATAGCCAAGCAGCGGTGCACAGGGGCGGTAGCGCGGTACACGGCCACCCGTTTGTTGCTCGTTGCAGCAGGGTTCCACGGGGGTGCACCTGATTGCATGGGTTGCAGATGTCATGATGGTATGCCTGCATGCACCAGGAAAGTGCCTGTATGCTGGCAGACCCGAGGGAGTTCCTGTCACAGGCCACACAGGCACCCACCTCCAGGACTGCCAGCCCCTGCCAGCCCTGCCCACCACGGACGCGGTGCCCTACACAGCGCCTGCGGCGTGTTGCGACAAGGGCGTGCACAGCCGGGCACAATAGGCAAAGCTTCAAATGGAAAATTTCGTGTTAAGGCAGTTGATACTGCGTGTCGGTAGTCTGCAGCTGCATGGGGTCGACGACTGGTACTTCAAATCAACTCCAAACCGGGCTTCACCAGTGGTGAAACACCGACCCCTCTGTTGTTAAAAGCACGAGTTTACTTACAAGTGATCTCTGTCACGTTACCTTGTCAGCTGTCACAAATGCTGTAACAGGATGCGCTTTACATACCACTTTGCACCCTAGCTGCTGCAGGTAATTGCCGATATGGATTACAACCGGTCACTAGGCTCTAACCTGCAGCCTCTTGCTGCGAGGGGACACCGCAGCGTTGGTGCTGGTAGCCTCGACAGCCTAGAGCTGTCGCAAATAGCAGGACCCCGGACCCGACCAAATGCCAACGCAATAGCAGGAGGCAATGCAAATAAGGAGAACAAAAGCTCCACCAAGGGTTGGAACAGCTCCACACGCTCCAGCCCGGCCTGGAAGAGGAATGCGGGCAAGGAGAACGCGGAGAACGCAGCCCAGCGCAGGCCTGTTGCATCGAAGAAGTTTCAACATGTGCAGTGCAAGCTGCCTGCCCCATTGTTTCAGAAGCGCCATCCTGCAAACATGGGTAGGTTGCTGCTCGCGCAGCATGGTTGAATTACCGTGGCTGCGAGGAGGTATTGTATCCCCAATGAGTGCTTCTAGTCACCAGTACCTGATGCTTCCTTTCGTCTTGCCACACTCTCTTACTAGGCGCCCCTAGCGCGGCTTCCCCAAGGCCGGCGCTCATGGTGTCGTCCGCGGCCGAGAACAAGGCCCTGCCTGCTTACGGTGACGCTGACAATGGATTTGGTAAAGGCCTAGCCAGCTTGCTGGATGAGGACGCCCATGGTCCCGAGGGCCCTGTGCTGGCCGTCCCCGAGGCCTTCATCACAACACGCCGTGGCAGCCTTGTCCCAAGCCCCCTCATGCTGGACGCCCGGGACTCGGATGGCCCCGATGTGCCCAGCTCTCGCCGGTCGCGCCGTTCCAGCCTGCCCGCTGAGCTTTCCACATTCTACGGCGACAACGACGACACAGCAGACTTCGACGAGGTAAGCTGTCTTGTTGCAGACATCAACGAAGGACGCTGGGTACTACCAGCACACGTCTGTTTCTGGCTCAGTCACGTATCTCAGCCTGTGTGCACCTCACCTGTGCTATAGGACGAGCCTGAGTGCTACGGCGACAACGATGTTGAGGCGGCCCCGGCCCCAGTGCGTTCGCCCCACCCTTCCGTTGCCGCGCTGTACCACTTCACGCGTGAGGTGTGCACGCCAGCCTCGGCGCACGCATCCCACCGCCCCGCGCTGAGCAGCACACCCACCGAGTGCGCCGACCTGGTCCGGAGGCTGGAGGGAGCGCTGGACGAGCACACCTCGGAATCCGGAGGTGGGTATCATTCGCGCATGGGTCTCCTAGCACGGCCTTGCCGCCATGTGTGTCGTGTGTTTGCAACGTCACGCGAGTGGCTGTTTGACGTTGGGTTCAAAACCCACTCCAACAATGGTGCGCTGTAGTGCTTGCAGCGGATGCGGCTGCGCTCTCACGCCCGCAACCACAAGTCACTGTTGTACCCTGCAGTATGTCATCCTTATTTTGCGGTTGCCCCAACCTTTGCTTGCTGCTCCCAGGCGACGAGCTGCTGGGCTCCTTTCCGAGCTGGCTGGCGTCCATGGGGCTCACGACCGTGTCCCTCTCGCAAGACGCCCTGGACAAGATGCGCACGCTATGGGCCAAGGCCAAGGAGGCGGTGCAGCTGCAGGCGCTGGTGGACAACCTGAAGGAGTCGGAGCTGCAGCTGGCGCAGCAGGAGGCGGCGGAGAACGAGCGGCACGTGGACCTCCTGGTATGTGTCCGTACCGGTTCACGCTCCCAGCCCCTGCAACGTTCTCTCTCCCTGCCTTGCCCGTGCGGCGTGCATGCAGCACGCTACCCCCTGCATGACCTCCCATACCTCACTTTGACCATACCTACTTATCAATTGTTCCTCACATGTGTGCCCGAATGGTAATACCATAAGCATTGACACGCCACCTCGACTGGCTGCAGCTTGCGGAGAACCAGGACCTGGCGGCGGCCAAGAGGCGCCTCCAGGAGCAGCTGCAGGAAGCTGAGGCCAGGCTGGCACAGCTGTCCGCGTCACATCCGTCAGCTCCGTCGCCGGGCCTCCTTGCTTGTATCTCGAGCTCTACAGCCACCGCGGTGTCCGCCTGTGACTACGCTGGGCGTGTCCCCCAAAACGCCTGCGCAAGCCCTGGACGCGTGGCGCCTATCGCTGTTTCGCCTGGTGCATCGGCTGCTGTTGCAGGGCCAGATGTCCTGCCGAGCAGCCCTGCCGCCGCTGACACGCAGACCTCCAGCCTCAGCCTCGGCTGCGATAGCCCAGCACTTGGACCTCATGGGCCTGCGCCGGCCGACAGCAGCACCCACAGCTGGGGCGACGCATCTGCCACCGGCGGTTCCCTGACCACCATCTCCCACCTTCCGCAGCACGTCCCTTTCGGCGCATGGGCCGCCTGCATCCTCAACCCCGACACTCCAGCCTCGCAAGGGGCCGTAGGGGTCGGGCCGGCGTCCCTAAGTAGTGCCGCAGGATCTGCCAGCCAGCCCACGCACAATCCCACAGACGCCCCGACACCCAGCGAGGCCGCTTCACTCAGCGTGGTCAGCTGCACGCCTGCACGCCTGCCCTTCGACGCCTGGCATGCAGCTGGCGCGGCAGGGCTTACCCCCGGAGCAGCCAGTGACGGCGTGCACTCCAACGCGGCCTCCCTCAGCATGGTAAGCCACACTTCACAGCACGTGCCCTTCGAGGCGTGGTACGCGACCGGCGCAGCGGCCCTGGCCGACACGCCCGGGTTCGGCAGTGGTGCTGGCAGCTGTGCGGGCGAGTGCCCAGAGGCCCCTGCCGCGCCCTCCCCTGAGTGGAGCTTTTCCGCCGAGGACCAGCCCGAGGACGCTGCGCTGGGCGCAATGGCTACCCCAGAGCACACCACCACCTCGCTCAGCGTCCTCAGCCGCATGCCCGAGGCCCTGCCCTTCGCCGCCTGGGCGGCCGCGGGCGCGGCGGAGGCCACCACCCCCACCGCCCTCCCGGCGTGCGGTCGCAGCGTAAACAAGCCTAGCGCTGCAAGAGAGCCCGACGCGTCGCCAGCCGGCTCTCCGATGCTGTGGTCCCCCACGCCCTGGTTTAACCCTGACCTTGCGCGGGCCTACAGCCCCGAGCCGGCAGCCGCAGAGACCGAGACCCCAGGCGCTAGCCACGCTAGCCCGCAGCCGTCTGCTGATCTCAGCATGGCCTCGGAGGCGCCGCGGCCAGTCGCGTTCGCACAGTGGGCGCAGCAGGAGCAGCAGCACGAGCAGCAGCAGGACGCCGTCGCACTCTCACCCGCCAGCACTGTGTACGGCCTGTCGCCCCTACCACAGCTGGACACCCCAGGGGACAAGAGCAGCCCCGGACCGGAGATCCTGTGCAACCCACTCTTCGACACCAACTCAGCGCCGCCCAGCCTGGCGGCTACACCACTTCCCGAGCGCAACGATGCTCTGCCGTCCATGGGCTCTGCGTCATGCCTGGAGAGCCACAGCCGAGGCGGTGTGCTGCTCTTCAGTCCCGCGTGCGCTAGCGCTGCCAGTCCGGTAGCGCAAGGCGTGCCGTACACCGATGAGCCCGTGCAAGCAGCGCAGGAGCAGAAGGCATCGCCCGACTTGCTTGCACGTTTTGGCAGCAGCGAATGCGACGCCAGCGCCGCGCCCAGCCCTGCAGGGAGCCGAGGCCCCACAACAAATGAGCCGGCAAGTACCGCTAACCCAGGGCCCATTGCCGAGGAGGAGCAGGCGGTCAGTGCGGGTGCAGCGGTTGTGGAGCGCAGCCCTCCTCACGCGTTCACCCGGGGCCCTTCCGTGGAGCCGCAAAGCGTAGAGCAGGAAATTTCATCGCCGCCTTCCCTGCAGCAGCTGCAGGTACGGGGTTAGCGCGTGCAATGATCCTCCGTGTTTCTCCCGAGGCACCTCTGCCCTGTGTGTTTGTCGCCCTATAGTAGCATGCAATGGCCGTACATGAACAACTCTGGACATGTAATGCCCCTATTCCTCGGCCGCGCCCAACGGATAAACTCGCCTGTACTGACATACGTCCACACCTTTCACCCGCAGGCCGTGGACAGCACCGGCCTGGGCACCCCTGACGCCGTCCGACCGGATGAGGAGAGCATTGCAGAGGCCAGCTCAGCAGCCGTGGACCCTGCAACGCCTCCGGGACCTGCCCAGCCCGCCCCTTCAGCTGCCATGTCAGAGGCGTGTTCCCCGACAGCCGTGCCCGCATCCGATGCGCATGCCGACCGTTCTGCGCCAGCCACGCCACAGGACGCCGCAGCCCCGCAGGAGCCCGCCACCGCCTCTCCTGCCACGCCTCCGCCAGAGGCCGGGCTCACGGAGACGCAGCCCAACGAGCTGCACGCCAGCGCACTGCACGGCCACGCGGACGAGTCCAGCCAGCTGGTCACCAGCTACCCCAACACCCCGCAGCCCGACCTCTCCGAGTCCCCCGGCTCCACCATCTTCGCCACACCTCTGGAGGCCTTCCCCACCCCCGGCTCCTTCCTGTCGCTGTACACCAACGCCCGGTCGGGCCTCGCCACCCAGAACGGCCAGCAGGGGCAGCTACGCTCCGGCGTCGCCACTCCAGCCAGCTTCAGCTTCGGCATGGGGGCGCTGCCCTTCGCCATGACGCCGAACCAGCTAACCGGCTCGGGCGTGGCAACCCCCGCCAGCTTCAGCTTTGGCATGGGTGGACTGCCGATAGGTGCGGTGCTGGCGAGCGGGTCGGAGGCCGAGGACGCACCCACGCCTGCCAGCTTCAGCTTCGCGCCCGCCGGCCTGCTGATGGCCGCGGCCCAGCTGCTGGGCGGTGCAGCCCTGGGGACTCCTGGCACTCCCGCGCTGGGCATGAAGCTGGCTCCCGCTCCCGTACCTGCGCCGGACAGCTCGAGCGACAGCCCAGCTGCAGCGGGCACGCCGGTGTCAAGCGGCGCGCCGCCGCAGGGCATCATTCCCTGCTCCCCGGTGCCGCTGGTGCAGCTCACGCCCGTGCACCTGCGCGCCCTGGACGCCCTGGCTGTGCACGTCATGTCTGAGCTACGCCCCGGGCTTAAGATGCAGCAGCTGCAAGGCAGCGGCTCGCCCATCAGCCCCCCAGCTATAGACCGCACGCAGCCGCAGGAGCAGCAGCAGCCCGCTCCCTCCTCCCCCGTGGGCTTCAGCTTCATGCAGCTCCTCGCACAGCTGCGCTCACCCATGCCGCAGGCCGCGCACAGATCCCTGGCCGCGCAGCACCACACAGCCGCAGCTCCCAAGCCCACAGCTGCACCCAAAGCACCTTCACGGTCAAGCAGCAGCCAAGTGCAGCTGCTGGAGCAGAAGGCCCAGCAGGAGCATGAGGCCGCCCCCAGTGGCGTCAGCAGCGCGGACGCCATGCCCATGTCATCCGGGCTGCCAGACGCGCCTGCGTTTGCCCAGCTGCTGGCGTTCCTGCATGGCGCCGGGCCCGCTGCCGCGTGCGGCCATGGCTTAACCTCCGGCGCTCCGGACCAGGGACCAGTCCCTGCGGCCGGTACCGCCGACCGCGAGGCGCCCTCCCCGGCCGCTGTGCACGCATTCAAGCATCTGCTGTCGCACCTGTGCTCCCCACTGCCCGGCGGTGGCGCCGCCCGTGTGCCGCAGCAGCCCATGCGCAGCCCCCTGGTGTTTGGCCTCCCCGTCCTTGATGAGGAGGCATCGGGCAGCCCTGGGCTTCTGGCGGGTGGCATGCACGACTCCCCCGCCACCTCCGAGGCCGCCAGCTTCGGCTTCAGCACCGCCGCCAAGCAGATGACCAACCGCACCCCGGCCTCCAATGCCTGCAACGTCAGCTTCGTGCGCTGGCCGCAGGACGCCGCGCCCCCCACCTTCGGCCTGGGCACGGACGCCACCGGGGGCGTCCGCGGGCCCCGCCGCATGTCGCCTCTGGGCAGCCCCATCAGTTTTGCCTTCACAGGCCCTGGGCTGGCCTTCCGGCACGCGGGTGCCGACCACGTCACGCCCTGCATGCCTGGTGCCAGGGCAGCGGGTGACGCAGAGGGCTGCCCATCCGCCGGCCCAGTGGTTGGCATGCAGAGCTTCGGGGACCGCCTGCAGCTGGCAGTCTCCCCCACCATGCCGGGCTCGGCCGTTTCGGCCTGCCCATCCCTCGCCCTGTCCTTCTGCCACGGCCTCGCGGGCTCCCCTGCCTTCTCCCTCCGCGGCGGCGCGGGAGCCTCCCCTTCGTTCTCCTTCGGTACAGCTCCATCCGCCGACGCAGCAGCACACTGCACCACGCCCTCAGCGGCCATGGGTAGCGCTCATGCCGTACAGCAGCCCGGGGATGCCCAGGATGTCAGCGGGGAGCCACAGGCAGACCACAGCGGAGCAGGTGTGTTTCCTTCGCTCGCTGGTGTGAGCCCTGCCATGTCGCTTGGGGCCTGGGGTGCGATGGCAGCCTACTCTGGCTTCTACGGGTCAGCGAGGAGGCTGACCGCTGCCAGTCCCGGTGCAGCTTCGGAATTCAGCTTTGGCTTTGGGGCGGCCCCGTCCCACGTGGGCACTCCAGCGCTGGCGGCGACCTGTGGCAGCGCCGACGGCGAGGGCGCTGCCGACGGTGCAGCCGCCTCTCCGGAGGCTGCGGTTCCTGCTGTCGTCGCAGAGGCCGCAGCGTTCTGGACGTCGCTGCTCAGCAACCTGTGCTCGCCGCTGCCGGCTGGGGGCCTGGCCCGCCTGCGGGAGGGTGCGCCGGCGCGCCAGGCGGTGTCTCCCATGCAGCCTATGCCCTCCTTCGCTGCTGGTCTGGCTGACTCAGGCGCACAGGCCGACGCAGCATCCAGCCCAGTGAGCGGCGAGGGCGGTACCGGCAGCGTATCTCTGGCCGGCTCCCCGGCCGGCGTCATGGCCACAGCCGTGCCTGACGCCCAGGGCAACAGTGCTGCCGTGGAGGAGCCTGCCTACGAGCAGCAAGGGACCAGCGGCACAGGGTCGGCGTCAGTGTGCGTGCCCGGCAGCCAGCAGCCGGAGCAGCAGCAGGACCAGCTGCCCCCTGCGTACGAGGCCCTGCCTGAGCTCATTGCCGCTGGGCTGTGCCTGTCGGCGTCCACCTCCCTCACCATGCCCAGCGCTCAACGTGCCTGCAGCTCTGTAGGCGAAAACCCTACCCCTGGTGGCGTACGGCAGCTCAGCAGCAGCGTCATCGACCCCGGGGCTGCCCTGGACGACATCACCATGCCCCTTCATACCCTATTGCGCGGTGCGGGTGCAGCTGCGGCTGTTGGCGCACAAGGGGATGTCGAGACGCCCGGTAGGCTGTTCAACAGCCGGCCAACCGCCATGACACCTGGCGCGCAGGCATCCGCAATCGGGGGAGGCCGTGGGGCTGCTGCGGGCTCCGCTGACAGCCTGGTGGTCGAGTCCGTGAGCCACAGCTGCAGCGGCAGCACGGCCAGTGCTGCTGCTGGAGTTGCAGCTGGGCGCACCACCGAGCCTGTGCCCACGCCGTCGCGGCTACTGCGGACAGCTGCCAGCGCCTGCCCCCCAGGCGCTGAGGCGGACTCTGTCCACGAGTCGCCGGTGCTGAGCTTCGGGTCCGCAGTGCCCTCTGCGGGGCAGGCGGATGGAGCCAGCGCGGCCGGGTACGCTGCAGGTGTCCCGGATGCCATGCCGACGCCCAACTCGCGAGACGTCAGCCGCCCACAGAGCATGGGCAGCGGCGGTGCGGTGGGTCCTTCTGCTGCCACGGCCGGGGTCACAGGCTCGGAGCTGGCCGACAAGCTTGCTGCTGTGCAAGTCGGCGCCACGCACGGCGCGGATGCCCTCGCGGCGTCGGCAGTGCAGGGTCTGCAGCAGCCGGGGAGCAACGCGCCGGTCCCTGCCGCTTCCTGTTCCACCGGCGGCGACGTTGCCTTCTCCGCGGACGCCGTTCAGGAGCTGCTGTTCGCCGCGGGTGATGCGGAGCCCGAGGCCAGCGTGGAGGGCACCATTGGCGCAGCGGCGGCAGTGGTTGCACAGCAGGAGCACCAGGGCGATGGTGAGGGCCACACACGCAGCGCGCAGTCCTCCCCCAAGTCCCTGGACCTGGCCCCGTCGGCCGCCGCAGCGGCGCTCAGGTCCGTGCTGGCCACCCCCGACGCCAAGGCGGCCGCTCGCAGCGCTGCCCGTGCCGCTGCTGCCGCCGCTGAGCAGCTACCGCTAGGCGGCGCGCAGACGCCAACGCCCTCCGCATCCTCGCCTGCCCCTTCTGGCCGCCCCAGCGTGTACGACGGCCTGCCCTCCCCGCTGTCAAGCTCCACGCCGCTGTCGTACCCTGGCACCGCCACGCTGCCTACCACGCCGCTGTCAGGTAGGCTACAGGGGCTGCGCAAGTTGCTCTACAACGCACATTGCGGCCTGTGCCAGTTCCTAAATGACCACACGCAATGCATACACGTACTTACAGCTTCCTCGAACGAAGCGCACCCAGAGTTTTGCACTTGCGCACTGTCGGGACTACATGCTTCAACCTTACGCATTCTGCTAATGCACTGCAGGCGCCCGGCTGGGAGGCTCTAACCCCTCTACGTCCAACCACTTCTGGGCGCCCACCCCCGCGGGGCCCACCGGTGGGTTCAGCGCCGAGCGCGTGACGCTCGAGGTGCTGAACCGCAGGATCCGCACCAACGCCGACATGCTGCTGGACTTCAAGGTAAAACCGGGGTCTCCAAGTGGTACACGGATTCTTCCCAAATGCAGCCCTGTTGTCCAACACACCGGCCTTCGGGGTAGGGGCTGGAGCAGTAACACCACATGGGAATGTTGTGCCTCGTAACTCAGACGATGCAGAGCCTCTGTTGCTTGTACTATTCATGTGCAACCCCCTTCCCTGGCCTTGGCTGTGCAGGGCTCTCCCGGCCGGCCCAACGCCGTGCCGTCAGTGACAGGCACCGTACGGCCTGGCGCTCAGCAGCCGCATGCCGGCAGCAACGCCGCTGCCAAGGCCTGGAGCTCCAGCGGCGCTGCGGCCGGGCCCCTTCAGCAGCAGCCCACTGGACACGGCGCCTCTGCAGCTGCCCCTGCAGCGCCTGCACCTGCTGCCACCACCGCCGCACCGCGCGCCCGGCGCAGCAGGCTCCCGCCGCCCCCTAACGCGGCCGCCACGGCCGCCAACCGAAGCATCACCGCTCCGGCTGACACCGCAGCGGTGGCCGCAGGGGCAGCGGCCCTCGGCGTGGCAGCAGCTGCCTCCATCCACATGCCGCTGAGCCAGCGGCTGGGCCTGTGGCCCGCGGGCCTGGCCGCGGCCTCTGTGCCGTACGGTGCTCCGGCGGCTGCCTGGGGCGTGCCGTACATGTGGCCCATGTCACGCATCCCTACCGCTCCTGGCGTGGCCGTGCCTGCTGTGGGCGTCCCGGTGCAGCCCAGCAGCCGGGCGGCGGCAGCCGGGAATGGAGGGGTAACAGTGCAGGAGCAGGAGGCGGGGGCGCGGACGCCCTCTGCCGGGCCCGTGCTGCCTCCCCGGCTGGCGGTGGAGAGCCGCGACGTGCAGACCACGCCCGGCCTGGCCCGAGCAGCTGAGACGCCCTCGTCCGCGCAGCGCAGCGCGGCGGGGCCCAGCATCCGGCTGCAGCCGCCGCAGCGCGTGCCGGTGGGTGGCGGGACTCATGCTTTGTCGATGCACTTGTGTTGCACATCCTAAAATCGCAGCAACCTGATGTCACACGTGCTCTGGCACCCTGCCGACCAAGGACTGTAATGCACCGCTCCGACAACCCCAGGTCTGAACCTGGTCGTTTCCACGTGCACCAACGCCAGCTGACTTGCTTAACGCACTGCCCTTGCTGTCCCGCTGTTTCAGGTGCGTGGCGGCGCTGCGGTCGCCAGCCCCACGCGGCCCTCCAAGCCCCCCGCCCCCAAGCCCGCGCCCCGTGCTGCTGTACCGCTGCCAGAGGCCAGCGCCGGCAGCCACGCGGGCGGAAGCCAGGCGGGTGACAGCGACGACGACAGCGTCCTGTCCCTGCCGGTGGAGCGGGTCATCCGCCGCCGCAACAGCCTCAACAAGCCGCCGGGCAGGGTGCCCGTGGGCGGCAGGAGCGCCGCGGCCGGCGGCGGTGGAGGGAGCGGTGGTGGGAGTGGGGCCGCAGGGGGCGTGGCGCTGGGGGAGGATGAGGTGCGGCGCCGGGCGCAGGTGCTGGGAATGCGGATCAGCCCGTACCTGCGGCCCAAAAAGAAGTGATGGGGTAGGGATAAGCTGGATGCAACGTCTGATGGGGTCATGCATGTAGAGGATTAGGCAGCGTGTGACGTGTCGTAGGTTGGGTTCGGGCTGTACTGGTGCCGGTGGGTTACCGTAGTGGGTAGCTGTAGTCCGCTGGGTTTACAACACCTCCATCTGGGTGGTAGGTGCTGCCCGATGTCCTGCTCTATGCACTTGTGGGCCTAGCCTTGTCCAGCCTCAGCCTTTAGCCGTCGGCGACACGGAGGTCTGGACAGGCTACGCACGTTCGCGTTGTGGGCTGGGGTCCGAAGCTTGCGAACAGGCATGCATCAGCGGTGTGGGCAGGGGCTGCGGTGTCATCCTCTGGCGTGCGTTGCGTACGAGGCATAGACAAGGGCTTTTGGTTCCCGTACACCGGAACACGGCACGCTTGCGGTCTGCGTGCCGGCAGCCTGCTTGGTAGGCGCGTGCGTCAGGTCTCCCAATGGAAATGCTATGCATGTGGCACGCTGGGCCAGCGAGGGTCTGGTGGCGCCAAATGTACGACGCTGGGCTAAACTACAGGGACGCGACCAGTAAGGATCGTGTGGCTACACCACTTGCGACGTCTTATCAATTTTCGATAACGGGCGCATTGCGTCTTCCGTTAGCTACGCTTGGGGTCGACTGCCTTGACGCACCCACCTGCGCCCACTCAAGGGCTGTCAGATACCGGTACTGTTCCGGTAGGGTTGCAGCTTTGGGTGAGGGAACCGTAGCCGGCCTGCTACTTTCAAAGGCAGTGGGCATACAGCCATATACCGTATGGTCACAGTCACGGTCATGCCTTCAGCGGACCTAAACAGGAAGCTTCGGTTCACCTCAACCTTGCACAGGCGGGCAGTAAGGTGCCGTCGCAGTGGGGCTGTACGGCCTGTACCTGCTGGCACTGGTAGCGTTAACCCTCGCATCAAGAACCGGGCTGGACTCGGCTGTACACACGACGTGCACGCGCTGGGCACTGGCACGCTGGCACCAACTGGCTTACTCTGGTTGGCTGAACCTGGCGGACCTGTCATCCAGTGTCATCGTGTCATGCTGCTGGTGTGCACGCACGACACACACAGCTCCTACAAGCCGCAAGGCCCAAGGCGCCAAGGGCCATCATGTCGCATAGTCACGCCCACAGCTGAGCTCATGCATGCTGGAAATGCAGGCACCCAGAAGGCGCTACACAGCATACGGTAATACCGTGCCGTACTCCATAACATCCTTGACTGTCGGTGCAAGTTCTACACACCAACTGAGCACAGGCCAAGCCCCTTGCAAATGTGAAGTACCTGCTTCCCACGCCATCGGGATGTCTGGAGTGCAGGCCCCAGCTGGAGTGTGCCGTAACATAAATGCACCACTCAGTAACCAGGTACGGTATGTTGGTGTAACCGTCATCAGCTCCTTACGACAGCACCTTGCTATCACGTGAACTGATAGGATCCTATCAGTCCACGTGCTATTCGCCGTTAGTCCTCCCTGGCCCTCCTGCGTACACGCCACCTGCTCCGGTTCGATTATTCTCATGCCAGCACGTGCACTAAACGTCGTACAGGTTACAAGCGCACTATCCTGCTGCTTTCCCCGCCTAGCTGCCAGCAAGATGCTTACGAAGGAAAATGCACATGCTTACCAGTGCTTACGAAGGACACAATACACTATCCACAAACCGAAAAGTGTCATACAGCACTGGCAACGCACCAGGCACAGCTGCCTGGAAACGAAATTCAACCGGAAGGGTACGGGTACACTGTTTTAGAACTGCTACGAGTGCGCAATAATGCATGCATCCACGGCCATGCTCTGACCGTCTCCATCCTGTACAGCAAAGCATGCACGACAGTACCCAGTACAGGGCCTCCTAAACCTCCACACGCCCACGCCTGGCCGTTGCCAAGTTGCGGAACGGCACATGCAACACTGCACGCATCACCCCACGCCTTAAGCCTCCCCGTCAGACACCCCCGCACCGCTGCCACGTGCGGCAACTCCCTGCAGCCACGCCGCCGCCTCAGCACTGAGGCCCCGGCACTCCACAGCAAATGCAACCTGCTCCTCCAATCCTCCGCGTCGCCCACAGGTGCCCCGTGCTCCACCAGCCAGCGCAGCGCAGATTCCACACAGGTGCACCTCACGGCCTCCACCATCACTTTCTCATCACCCCATGGCACGCCCAGCCGCCACAGGGCGTCCAGCGTTGCCTTGTCGCCGTAACCGGCAGCTGCAACGTAGTGAGAGTAGCTTGAACCGAAATATTCAGAGGGCGTGAAACAGTCCGGCATTCCCACCAGGAACTCGAGCAGAGGCTCGCAGCCGGCAGCAGCTGCACGCGCAATAGTGCCAATTTTAGGCTCGAATCGCCAGTCGTGCCGCAGAAGGTACCGGACCAGGTCCAAATGGCAATATTCTGCAGCATCGTCGACAATGTCATACCAGAAATCCCAGTCGCTGTATCCGGCGCCCACCAGCAGCTGCACCGCCTCCAGCTGGTCCCGCATGCCGGCCGGTGTTTTGTCCGACCAGGATATTATCAAGTCGTGCAGCATCTTGGAGTCACACTCGGCGGCGATGGACGCCCCAGCCTCACGCGCCAGCCACCGGATAAATGGCAGCTTCCTCGCACTCACATACGCCTTGACGCTGAGCACCAGGCCCGCCTGCCGGCACTCCGCCACGGGTATGCTGCCCGACTGCCCCACTGCGTAGCTCAGCGCATCCCGCCCCACCGCAAGCACCTTGATAGGACCGAGCACGGACAGCAGGTACTGCACCGCCTCCACCTGCCCCGCCTCCACAGCTGCTATGGTCACCGCTTTCACCAGGTCCCCATCTGCGTCCGCCATGGAAGGCCCTCCCCGCTCCTGCAGCCATCGCCATTTGGCCACTGCATCTGGGCTCTCGGCTGCCGCCCGCAGGAGCTCGGTCCAAGTGCTATCCCCTTCTTCTGCTGCCATTTCACCGCCCACAGCCCCCGGCAGCTCGTACCCCGCCTCGTCCACCAGCCACTGCGCCACGGCCAGGTCGGAGTGGCCCAGGGCTGCTTCCAGCACATTCGGTTCCCCCTGCCCCGCCCCGCGACCCATGGGGCAGCCCCGGCCCCGTAGCCACTGCAGCCGGCTCAGGTCCCCTGAGCGGGCGGCGGCCGCCGCTGTGCTGGTCTGCAGCTGGCAGCGGGGAATGCCGTCAGCTTCTTCTCCTGTCCCGGCCCCAGTCGCCGCCTCCCGCAGCACCCACTCCATCTTGGCCACTGCGTCCGGAGTGGAGGACTCAGCAGCTGCATCCAACACGCCCTGGATCAGCACGGGACGACGGGTGCTGTAAATGCTGCTGCCAAACCCGTGCTGTATCGCCTCCCATGCGACCTGCAGCCCTAACAGGTCACAGTGCCGAGCCGCAACCTCCAGCACCCCCCCAGCCCAAATGAGTCCTGGGCAGCGGCGCACAAGCCAGGGCAGCAGCTGCGGGTGGCCCGCCTTTGCCGCTGCGATTCCTGGACAGGCGACGACGTCCGCAACATTGCGGTTGTGGCTTTGCAACACCTCTGGGAAGATACTCGGCTGCAGCAGCGCCAGTGCCACCTCCAGGTTCTCCTCGCTCCCGCTGGCGGCAGCCGTGCACAGCAGCAGCATCCTGTGGTTGAAACGCAGCTGCCGCACGTGCTGCTGCCCTGCCTCCACGGCCCAGGGCACAGCGTGGGGCGGCAGCGGCTGGGATAGGGAGGCGGTGCAGTTCTCTGGTCCGCTGAGGCTGCTAGCTGCGTCTGGGGACACCAGGCGGCAGCTCAGGGCGCGGTCGTTGGGCGGCAGCAGGGAGAAGATGTGCAGCTGCAGAGCAGCGGGAAGCCACGGGCCGCTTCCTCGACTGCAAGAAGCCATGCCATCCATGCTGCGCAGCAGGCTGAAGGGGCCTGTTGGGGCAGCAAGGGAGGACGGCACAGGTGTCAGCGCAAACATATGAGAGCGAGGGGGCCAACTACCAAGGTTACTGTTATGACTTGTGAGTCATCAACAACGCTCGCTTCACAGGGGACGATGAAACGGAAGCTTTCATCCAGCCAGGGGCAAATCCAGCCAAGTTTCAACCCGGCAACCCTTTGATAGTAGATACGAAGGAATGTGATGGTAAATTTTGGATGTGTCTATTAGCTCGCCATGAAGGAGCTTACCTGCGCTGCTCACCAGTTGCGCTTGCGCGTTGTGGAGCGGGGGCTTCAGGCGAACCTTCTATCAAGCAAGTGCTGACCAGGGGACCCTGGTGCTGACACAAATCCATAGAGTACCATTCGGCTATTGGCATGGTATTGGCATGGTAAGCAGCCTTACCTGTCCAGGGTCCCAGTCAACCAATCTGATGTCCCAAAACGCACAGGCGAGGGTTGCTCCCCGCCATTGCTCCCCTACGCCCTACTACTGCCTCCAGTGGGTATTCGCTTATTCGGCCTTATCTTTGGACACACCCTGTGCCCGGGTAACACACTCGCCCCCTGCTCGCCCCCGTCTGCAACCGTATCTCCTTCCGCGCGTGCTGAACCAGGCTGACTGTGATCCCGCCCCTCCGTGCTGCGCTACAAGGACACACATGACCGCAGGCGCCAGGGGAGGCCCTCTGCATCGGGATAGACACCCATCCGACGAGACAGCAGCCAAGTGTCAAGGGCCTTTGACCACTGTCGTTGCAAGGACCAGAGGGTGACACTAGATTGGATTGGCGGGTCACCCCTGGTCACGGAGATTGGATTGGAACCCGTGGATTGGCAGGACTGCCCCACCTAGATTGGCGGCGGTGCCCCACCTAGATTGACGGCAGTGCCCCACCCAGATTGGCGGCGGTGCCCCACCGTGTTTGAGTTCCCTGGCCGCTAACTGAAGTCTGACTGCCCTTGATACACGTGGCGTGCTCGCCCATCGTGCAGTACTGTTCAACAGCATGGCGCCGAGGCGACGGACTGATATACACATCACGATAATATTAGATGTGTCTAATTTATCTTTCGCGTTTTAGGAATACTCTTGCCAGGCTCGCGCTGTAGCTGAGTGACACGCTCGGCTCGTTTGCAGACTTTTGGACAAGGCATACAAGCAGTCAACAAGGACAATGAAAAGTCCATAAATGGTGCAGGCACAGACCGCATTGCAGAAGAGGCCCAAACACAGTTTGTGACCCATTGGGCCACAAGGCTCGGCCTGTCCACAGGGCACAGAAGCACGGTTTAACCTTTACAGTGGCTATCTCGATGCCTAACAGTATTAAAACATGACGGCAACTGGTCCATTAGCCGCGCGGGTGCGCCGGCCGGCGCAGTGCCTCGGCCGAACACTGTCTGTGACAGAAAGCTGCCGACTATAGCTAGGGCAATGCACACATCATTTTCTTTGGTGGATCGGTTTTCATTGTCTGCTTGCGTCTAAGCTGGGCTCGTTCACAGTGCAGTGTCCTTTGTTGCGAAGCTTGCTCAGTTCGCACATATGACGTTGATGATTACATATAATCATGGCAATATTACTTCGGAGGCTGGTACAATATGTAAGTGCAGAATGGGACTACCAGATACAAAATGCCAGCTGCAACCAGTAAAGAAATGCTTTCACACCTCGGTGCACGGACTGCTCACTATGCAACTCGGGGTTGAGGGGTCAGCAGCTTGGTGTTCAGGGGTCAGGGGTCAGCAGCGTGGATTGGATTGGCCGGGGGCAAAGATTGAGATTGGCGTCCAGGACCCATGACCGGAGATTGGCCAGCCTGACCCACCGGTCAGGGGCAATGTCACCCTCTGCAAGGACCGGCGCACCTATTACCTGAGGTCGCAGACGCTACAGAGGACAGGGGCTCTGCACAGCCCTGCCACACACCACGTCACCACCGCTGCTGCCCAAACAATTCACTCCCATACAGCGTGCTTTAACGCGTCGCTGCAAAACAACACGTGGCTGGTCAGTGTGGCAGCTGTTGGCAGCGGGGGGAGAGCCAAGTGCGGCCATGCATGGTGGAGCCCAAGCTGCCCCACGCCATACGACGAAAGGATGTAGTTGCGGCACACGCGGGGTACTTGCTTCCCGCTTCACATGGCCACGTGCACCATGTACGTTCGCGCAAGCCTGAGCACATACAGGTACACCTGTCCAGCTACACAGACACCCTCACACCTCGCCTAGGGTAAGCCTCTTGCTCAGCTGAGCCACGTGTCGTGACCCCAGCCACTTTAGGGCATCACATCTTCGCATGGTACCAATGCATGCAGTGTGCAACTTGATGGGCTAAACTGCAGCGCACAGCACGGTGCATGGCCTCATATGCTCCACCAGCCAGCGCAATGCAGGCAGCCCACACCTTTCCTGTAACGCCTTCCCCACATCACCCTCCACGCACCACGGCACGCCCAGCCACCCTAGAGTATTCAGCGTTGCTAAATCGCCGTGCAACGCCGCCGCACGGTACATGACATTGCTGCCCCCTGGGGTCGAGCTGCAACCCGGCAACGCCTTAAGGTACTCAAGCAAGCAGGGGCTCGATAGCCAGCCCATACCGCAAGGTGCAGCAGTGATTCGAAAGCCGGATGGTACAACGCATTCTGCCACAGGAGGTACTGGACCAGGGCAAAGTCGCCCTGGAACGCCGCGCCTGCTAGGGCAGCGTTAGGGCGGTCCTCCAAGTTCATGAACCCCGCACCCACCACCGCCTGCAGAAGGTCCTGTCGGCTATCTGCCGCCGCCAACGTCCGCCGGCAGCAGACTGTACAGGCTGTTGCCCGCCCCACTGCCACGTGCTGCAACTCCTCGCAGCCACGGCACGCCCATGGGCTCAACCACCATGTTTCAACACTGCACGCGTCACCTCACGCCTCCAGCCTCCCCGTCAGACGCCCCCGCACCGCTGCCCCCTGCCGCAACCCCCCGCAGCCACGCCGCCGCCTAAGCACAGAGCCTCCCACGCTCCACAGCAAATTCAACCTCGTCCTCCAAGTCCTCAGCGTCGCCCGCAGGTGCCCCGTTCTCCACCAGCCAGCAGCGCAACCCCGGCTCCCCGCACCCTTTCATCATGGCCTCAACCACCACTGCCTGTACGGCACGCCCAGGCAGGCCCAGGCAGGCGGCTGCTCGCACCTGTTCCTCGAGGAGGCTGCAGTGCCTCCCACGTAGCCTGCAGCCGCCCCACAAACGCATCCACCTACGCCTCAAGCTGCCCTTACCCTCCCTGTCAGGCAACCCTGCATGGCCCTGCCGCAATGCCCTGAGGCCATGCTGACCAGCTCGGCTGTGAGGCCACCAACCTTCACAGCTTGTCAAGGCCCCTCGCTCTAACACCCGCTGGCCCCGCCTCCCTCGTCCCTCACTCCTCCCCGTCAGACACTCCCGCACCGCTGCCCCCTGCCGCCAAGCCCCGTAGCCACGCCGCCGCCTCAGCACTGAGCACCCCGCGCTGTACAGCACCCGCCACCGCCTCCTCCATGTCCTCTGCGCTGCCCACCGGTGCCCCGTGCTCCACCAGCCAGCGCAGCGCGGATTCCTCACTGTTGTGCGTCACGGCCTGCGCTACCATGTCCTCCTCACACCACGGCACGCCCAGCCGCCACAGGGCGTCCAGCGTGGCCTGGTCGCCGTTAACGGCCGCTGCAACGTACGGAGAGACGCCCTCGAAGTACTCAGAGGGCGTAAAGCTGTTTGGCATCCCCACCAGGAGCTCGAGCAGGGGCTCGCAGCCGGCATCAGCTGCACTTGCGATAGTGCCGATCTTAGGCTCGAATTGCCAGTCGTGCGACAGAAGGTACCGGACCAGGTCCAAATGGCCCAAGCTTGCAGCATAGTCGACGATATCGAGTTCGCGATCCCAGTCGCTGTATCTGGCGCCCACCAGCAGCTGCACCGCCTCCAGCAGGTCCCGGCTGTGGGCAGGCGTGCTCTCTGGCCAGGACTCTATTATAATACTCAGCCCTTCAGTATCGCACTCAGCGGCGGCGGACGAGCCCGCCTCCAGCGCCAGCCATCGGAAAAAGGGCAGCGTGCCTGCTGCACCTATCCAGGCCTCACGGCTGAACACAAGGCCCGCTTGCTGCAGGCACTCCGCCACAGGTATGCAGCCCGAATCGCCTGCTGCTTCGCTCAACGCATCCCGGCCGACCGCAAGCACCTTGCTGGGGCCCAGCACGGACAACAGGTACTTCAACGCCTCCACCTGCCCTGCCCTCACAGCTGCTACTGTCAGCTCCTTGACCAGGCCCCCATCTGCACCCGAAACGGAAGGCCCTCCCCGCTGCTGCAGCCACTGCCATTTGGACACTGCGTTTGAGCCCTTGGCAGCCGCTCGCATGAGGTCGGTCCACGCCTGCACCCTCTGGTCCCTCCCTTCCGCTGCATCAGCATTGACACTCGCCGCCGGCAGCTCGTACCCCGCCTCGTCCACCAGCCACTGCGCCATCGCCAGGTCGGCGTGCCGCAGGGCTGCCTCCACCACGTGCGGCTCACCTAAAGGTACTGGCCCTGTCGCACAGCCCATGGGGCAGCCCCGGTCCCGCAACCACTGCAGGCGGCCCAGGTCCCCTGAGCGGGCGGCGGCAGCAGCTGTGCTGAGATGCAGCCGGCAGCCTCCTCCCCCGGCCCCAGTCGCCGCCCGCAGCACCCACTCCATTTTGGCAACTGCGTCCGGGGTCGAAGACTCTGCAGCAGCGTCCAACACGGCCCGGCTCAGCTTGTGGCTGAGGCTGCTGCTGCCAAGCCCGTGCTGTAGCGCCTCCCATGCAAAGTGCAGTCCCGCCAGGTCG